>PVHP010019019.1:0-20789 GCA_004024765.1 Zapus hudsonius
GTGTTGTACACATAGCTAATCCTTAAAGAAGTACAAGCACATTGCAAAACATTGATGGATTCACATTTTTATATTTCATTCTTGATTAAATGAGAAAATATTTATCACCCTACTGTGAACAGGGTATGTACATTTTCTCACTCAATTAGCAAATGAATTTTAAAAATCCTATTCTAAAAATCACATTATACAATAATATCTTTTAAAAAGTGACATCAAATTCTGTATTTCCACTGTCAGTAACAGTAGATATTTCATGGCCAGTCTCTTTTTCAGGCTCAGCCATGTCTTTATATCTCTCCCCACGGTGTTTCTCCAGATATGGACCCCAGTTAGAAGCTGGTCTACAGCATCTTTTAATGCGCTGAAATTTAAAAAAAAAGACAATATTTTAAAGTGAAAGTGTAGTTTATATTTGCTTTTTTATTAAAAATTATAGTACTTCAATTCTAAGTTTATTTGCTCATACAAAACAAAAAAAATCAAGTAATGGTCTAAATTCTTAAGACAGTCAACTAATAAAAATTATAATCAAAAAAGTCATTGATAATTTACGGTTCTTTAACAGATCAACCAAGGAAAAAATAACCAAATGTTTAAAGAATTTTAAAGAAGGCACATAAGAATAACATATCACTATAGAAACTTTCATAGAATTCTCACTTATTTCCATCCTTAGAGAGATTGTGATGAGGAACTAATCCAGTGTGTTCAAGGATAAGGAAAGGGAATTCTGGAGGTTAAATCATTGATTTGGATCTGTTCTTGAATGGGCTTGCAAAGTTATTTAAATCTAAGACTCTTGAACCTACCTTGCCATTGTTCTAGTAAGAAGAGTTAATCAGCTCAATTGTCCTAACCCTCCACAGAAGAAGGATGATTTAGGAGCTAGGTAGGGTACAGAACAATTTACCAGGCCTATTCTGTCTATACACTCTATTACATTTGTTTTATAGACAGATGAAGCTTAAAGTGTAGAGATTATGGACATAAAAAGCAAATGCATCATTAAAGATCATAATTGTTACATAGTTAAAGACTGAAATAGGACCTGAGGATATAGCAACAAGCAAAACCAGACTGCTCTCACAAGGAAATTCTAATAAAATACAGAGGAAATTAATTAGATATCATGTAATCTCTTATCACTGCCACACAAATAAATTAATGTGCATTTTTCTCATAAGTACTTATATAAAGTATTTGAAAGTTTAATGAACTTACTTGACAGATGTTTCCCTCGGCCTGCACTATTTTTATGATAGCCACAATAGGAATCCAAATAATGCAGAAAATAATCATGCACCAGCCTAGAGCAACTCCCCAAACAGGGTATGGAATGTCAGCATACTCGGGTCTCTGAAATTTCACCAGTGACCACACAAAAATTGCCTGTGAAAGTGAAATATGAAAAGACAAAATGAAGATTAGACTTTGAGGTACAAATGATTCACAATGTGTTTCCATCCCTTAGAAGTAATTTATCAAGCTAGGCATGGTGGCTCCAGCTACACTCCCACAGGTAGTCAGACTGACATGAGTTCAAGGCTAGCCTGTTCTACATAGTGACCATGGGCTACAGAATAACTCCTTGTCTCAAAAAAGAACCAGTTTATCAAAAATTTAAAATTATGCTATATTTAAGTGACTAAGATAACTGTTGCAAGCCTGAATACAGCAATATGAAAGGAACCAAAGTTCCATTTTTTAAAATTTCCTGTCTTCAATTAACTAATTGATATATTTGCAAGGATAGAGAGAAATGAGAGAGAGAGAGAGAGAGAAAGAGAGAGAAAGAGAGAGAGAGAGAAATGAAGAGAGAATGAATTGGTGCACCAGAGCCTCCTGCCACTGAAACAAACTCCAAAAACATGAGACACTTTTTGCATCTGGCTTTATGTGGGTACTGGGGAATTGAATCCCCAGCCATTAGGCTTTTCAAACAAGCACCTTTAACCCCTGAGCAATCTCTCCAGACCCCAATGTTATATTCTTACTTTGAGTATATTCTGTGAAAACTTATACCTCCACATATTTACAAATATATGAATATTTATTCAGTACGGTTTTCACAAAAATGCTTAACCATATACCATACATAGGTAAAATAAATTGGAATTTTTTTATTTATTGACTTTGTAAGTTTCCTTTTAAACTTAAAGAAATTATTTATTTATTTATTTGAGAGAAAGAAAGAAATGGAAGGAAGAATGGGAGTGCAGGGGTATCTCTGCAAATTAACTCCAGACACATGTGCTCCTTTGTGTGTCTGGCTTTATGTGGGTAGTGGGGAATGAACCCTGGCAACAGGCTTTGCAAGGAAGCAACTCCAACCACTGAGCAATCTCCTCAGCCCTGACTTTATTTTTATTTAACTTGAAGATTTTTTTTCCTGGCTTTTTAAGCAGATAAGTAAAACATTGACATTTTGGTGGTGTGCCGTACTATGGTATCATATATGAATACACTGCATATCATGCTTAAATTGAGATAAACAACTACTTAAACATTCACTCTTCTTTATGGAGTTTACTATTTATTTCATATTTGTCCAGATAGTTTCTTCTAACTTTTTTAAAGTGTGCAGTGCATTAGTGTTCATTGTTATTCTCCTATGCACACCAGCACATCTTATTCCAATCTCACTGCAACTCAGCAATATTGATCAACACCTGCCACCCTTCACTGATTCTACTCGAAACTTCTATGAGGATTTGTTCTAGGTCATGCAGTATTTCATTGTCTACCTCTAGCCTATTTCATATAACATAATGTTCTCCACTTATGAACAACATTTATTTTTTATGGCTGAATAGTATTCAATTGTGAATATGTAGTTACATGTTGAATTCCATTTGTGTGTGTATTCATAATGGAATACTATTATGTATCTCACATTTTTTTGAGGCAGGGTCTCTGTGTAGCTCAGATTGGACTAGAACCAAATTTACAGTAATCCTCCGGCCTCAGCCTCTCAGGTGCTGGCATTACAGGCATGAGCCACCATGCCTGGCATATGTATCTTACCTTTTCATCTATGCATCAATTGATGGACATGGGGTTTGCACTTCTCTGCTGTAGGTATAGTTGTGCAGTGAATGTGGGAGTCCAGATATTTCTTCAACCTACTGAGTTCATACTTTTTGGACACCTATCTGGTAGTGGATTTACTGGCAGAATATGCAGAATGGGGGAAATCTTGCACATTACTGGTGGGAGTGTAAAGCCATGCACTAATCATTTACTTACTGTGCCAAATATGAATTGTTTCCAAAGTTTAATATTTGTATGTATGTATTACTGCTATCAAATGAATGGTGCATTATTACTTACAGTCAACAGGAGAGGTGTAATAACAAACCAGCAAGCTCTCCACCAGAGCCAAAATATCCACCTCTTTGCTCCAATCATCATTTCTATATCTTCAATGAATCTGTTTCCTCCTAAAGAAAACAATGTCAAAGAGTACAGGGAGACCTTGCTCTGTTTTCACAAATTAGCATCCAAATTATCCTATATTTAAACATTTTCCTAAAACATAATAATGAAGTATACACTTGTAATTTCCTTCATAATGTGTTATGATTCATATAATATTTTGCTGTGATATTATAATTAATAATATTATTAAACTTAATGAAAATTAATCAAATAGAACTCTTATAATAAAACGCTTAAACAGAACAGCACTTTGTGGCACACATCTTTAATGCCAGCACTCGAGAGGGAGAGGTAGGAGGATCACTGTCATTTATTTCAAGGTCAGCCTGGGACTACAGAGTGAATTCCAGGTCAGCCTGGGCTAGAGTGAAACCCTACCTTGGGAAAAAAAAAACCTCATAGACAATTCTATAATCATAATTTACCGTAAATCCAGATGATTCCTACTATTTCCAGTATAGCTGCAATCAAAATGCCCCATCCAGCACAGAAGTGGTCAATTAGATTAACCCAATAAATTCCAGCCTGCAAAAATACACCAGTTACTTCTAAGTGTATTTGAAGTATGTGTATGTAACATGAAGTGGTCAAAAAACTATTAATTTGAACTTAAAGCTAATACATGAAAAAAAGAATGTTTCAAATATAAACTCAAACGATAGTTTTAACTAACTCAACTTTTTTTATTGTGAAAAATAAGCATTTAGAATAGTTGATTATACAAATATCCCACAGTATCTCTATGCTCTGTAGAAGCCACCAAGAAACATATAATGTATGCTTAAAGTCTATAATTTTATTGTCATTTGGAAAATTGTCATCCTCTGCAAGGTGTATGTACAATAAAGGTACAATGGGAGAGGGGAGATGGCCTAAAACTTGGAAAACCTTGATGCAACTTAGAACTAAATGCCTCCTGAAACCTTAATGTGTTTATTCAGCTTTTAAAGTATGTTCTAACTGTCAACAAAAGATGAACATTATAGTATACCTGAGTCACACAGATGAGGCCAAGGAGAAACATGACCAAGCAGCAACCCAAAGTTATAGGAACCCTCATTTTCTTCATTGCATTGGGAAACAAGTCGTGAATCGTTGTTGTAATTGTTTCTTAGAAGAAAAATAACAAAATATTATATTTCAACTGAATAGCTTGTTGATTCCCACAGAAATCATCTGCAGCTCTGTTTGTTGTTTTAAGTCTATTTTATAAGTTTTTTTATTAACATCAACTATAAAGGAGGAGGGGAAAGGTATGAATAAGAACAATGTATAATGACATATGCATGAAATTGTCTCAGTGAAACCCCTCACGTTGTATGCTAACTTTTAGAATTAATCAAAAAAGAAAGAAAAATAAAGCAGTTCTGAAAATCCATAGACATTAAAATTGGGGTAAAGTTCTTCTGTGTTTGTAAATCTGTGTCACCCCTAATACTGTGTAAATATTGTACCCTTATTAACGTAAGGGCAAATGTTCAAGCCCTTTAAAAATTGAAAAATATCATACTGCATTTTGCTGTGATTTTGAACATACAAAATAGTTATGTGGGCTGGGAGGACAGCTCAATGGTTAAAGGCGCTTGCTTATAGAATAGCTTTGGTGTAATATGCAATTACTGACTTGAACTTCAAAACAGCCCCAAAGAAACTTCTCTCTGGAGGCTAAGTTGACTTGAAAAAAACGGTTGCAGGGAAGGAAGGACTCCAACAGGGCTTAACTCAGGTGAATATATGAATGACTGATATGGAGATAAAGACGATTTTAGGTTTAAGAAATAAATGTGGGATTGGGGAATTTGCTCAGGGAGTGGTTCAGCATTTGCCTGACAATCACAAGGGCCTGCACCAAAAAAGAAAGGAAGGAAAGAAGTAAATTTATTAAACAGGGAACTGACTAATAAGAGAACATGTTAGTGACAAGATTTGAAAACATACTTGAAAATTTTTTGAAGGCTTTAAAAAAGCTATCAGAGGAATATGGACTTTTCTCTATAGCCAGAGCCAATGAAGGAAAATGTTTTACATAAGACAATGATGTGAAAATTATTTCAAAATTTCTAGATACATACATTAGGGAAAGTTTTCATGTAAACATAAGGATAGTCAATGCAGCAATGTGTGTACATTTTTAAAGGAATCAAATGCCATCGATTGAATAACAGACTAATAATAGTATATTATGTAGGTACTAGATTGTTAATGAAATATATATATATATATACATGTTCATGTCTTAATATGGATTCTTAATACATGTAAAATTATATTTACCATAAAACTTCATATTTATATGAAATACTTAAAATTATTTATGGACTGTAATAATAGATGTACATGAACTGAATAGCAAGTGGTAATGGCAGCCTCTAGGAAAATTGCAAAGTATATTTGTGAGAGAAATATAAGAAGAGACTTCAAATTCACCTATAACAATTCATTTTCTAAAAATCTAGCTGAAATGAATATAACAAAATATTAATGCTTGTTCGTTTTGGGTGTCAAATACATGAGTACATTGTAATTTTCTATATGTGAAGTCTGTTAAAAATACTTTAGGAAGATTATTCTGTGAATAACAGCTAGAGGGGTGATAGGGTAAAAAGAAGATGGTTTTAAATAAAGTAAACAAGAATAAAATGTTGAGTTATTTAGCCATAGCAGTATTACTTACCAATAGAAGCAAATTGAGAATCGAGACCCAAAGTTAAAAGCATAAAGAAAAATAATATAGACCAAAATGGACCTCCTGGGAGTTGGGCTAGAGCTTCTGGATAGGCAATGAATGCCAAATCAAAACCTAAGAAAAAAGATGTATTTTGAATTAGTTGTCCATATATATATATATATATATATATATATATATATATATATATATATATATATATATATACATTTTCAATGGATTAAATAACAAAAATCTCATCTTGAATGGGTAGTGCAATACATAACATACAGTCTTTAGCAACTGTCTCATATTCGCTTTTTAAAATGTTTGACTTGGTATGCTAATACAATATGTTAGCCTATACAATTTTATAGGGAAAATGTCACATAAGAAACTTAAATATTCTAACACTTTTATTTAACCTTTATTCTAATGTTAAGTTTGATGCCTGTAATTCCAGCACTTGGGAAGTCGTGAGAGATGGATCCAGAATTTAAGGTCATTCTCAGCTACCTAGCAAGTTTGAGTCCAGTTTGGGCTTCATGAGACTCTGTCTCAAATAATGGCAACAAAAAGATTGATGAAGAAGAATAAATGTCTTAAATATCAGAAATTTGGGGCTGGAGAGATTGCTCAAGTGGTTAAGGCACTTGCCTCCAGTGCCTAAGGCCCTGGGTTCAATTCCCCAGTACCCACATAAGCCAGACCCTGGTGTGCTCACTCTCTCTCCCTCTCTCTCTCTCTGCTTGAAAATAAAATAAAATAATAATATCAGAAACTTATTTCACCTTATTCTAGCCCAGAAAGTATGTTTTTAAAAAATGACTATCTACAATGGTACATCAGAAATGAATCTTTTAGCATTCAACCTTGATTCCAAACGTTTACCCAGAATTACTATGAGCAATGCCATTTTAATTAGTTTGTGAATAATTGAAAATTTACATGATAAGATTATAAACTGAATCATTTTTTCTATTTGATGATACCTTCAGAGATGCCTTGTAATTTGTTCCAATTTTATTATGTGGTCCTTGGCTTTAAGTACTTTTAGTATCTCTAATTTTCCAGAGGACTGACAAAGGAGCCCTAAGTTAGCTTTGAAACTAAACTAAGTTCTATCATTTCTATACATTTGACCTTGAGCAAGACATAGATAACATTTCTGTGCACCAATCCACTATGAGGAACTGGACATTAGATGATCTCCAATGTCCCTTTTCGTTCTGACAGTGTGTTATTCATTAGCATTTCTGTCAAATAATACTGAAGATAATAAAATGTTAATAAGGATTTACTACTTAAGGAACCCTAGAATTTTTTTTTCTAAGGATCCTTTCTTGTTTATTTGTTTATTTTCAAGTTAGGGTCTCACCCTTGTACAGGCTGACCAGGAACTCACTCTGTAGCACCAGGCTAGCCTTGAACCACTAAAACCTCCTACCTCAGGCTCTCAAAAGCTGGGACTAAAGATGTGCACCAACATGCCTGGATTTCTTCTAAGAATACTTAGCCAGATATTAACTATCCCTTGCTAACATTTCTAGTGTTAGGATGTTCACTAACCAGAATCATTGTAAGCCGGGCTCAGTTATACATACAAAATCTCCATATTATATGGGTGTGCATACAAGTTCAGACCCAATACTGCAATTGTACACAGGAAAATTTGTACATACCATCTCTCTCTTTTTCTTTCATGATGCATGGAGCATAACAACATAGTGCCTGCACTTGTAACTGGGCAGTAAGTGATTCATAGTATTCATAGTGAGGACAAAATAAAATTGAAAAAAAAATATGGTCCTCTTGAGCAATTCCCTAAAGTTTTTGGCTACTCAGATCATTTAAGAAGTATTATATTAAAACAAATTATGTAAGATGAAACAAAACAATGCAACTTTAATCGTGAGTACAAATTTCTATACATGATATCACACTTTCATAATTGAGCTATATTTAGCTCATTAAAGTTATAAGATATAGCATTATTTACCTGATTTTACAACTTGAGAGACTTCTTGTCCAGAGATATGAGCCATGTGTCCCAATATGGAAAAAATCGCAAATCCAGCAAACACACTGGTGAGGCAGTTTGTCATACAAACTACAATGGCATCAGAATAGCAGTTGTTGTTGAACTTGTTGTAAGAGGAGAGAGCAACCAAGCCACCCCAAGCTACTGAAAGGGAATAAAATATTTGAGTGGCTGCATCTTTCCAAACCTATAAGAGAAAATTAAAATATTAAAAATGTACTCTCAATTTTAATTAATATAAATATTTAAAAAATAAATATGCATTATAAAACATAAGTACTTTCAACCTAGTGTTCATCCACCACGACTCAGGGAACATTGCGGAAGAGGGGGCGGAAAGATTGTAAGAGCCGTGGTGGAGGAGATTACCCAGAGGCATGGCCAGGAGAACCTGGCTGAATACTAGGCTATCCATGGTCCCCTGTCACAAGGACTGATCCAGACGACCCATGGAGGAGGTTAGCCAGTGGAGGGGGGAGGGGAGGGCAGTGGGGAATTGGGGATAACAACTCATTATTTGCCCACTAAATGTTGTAACTCATTATGGACAATAAATTAAAAATAAATAAATAAATAAATAAAAAAGTAAAAAAAAAAAGTGCTATGAGTCTTCTGAAGTCTTCTAGTGTTCCTTCCTCATCATGTCATCACCCCTTCATCTTCCAGTGGCTTAGTGAGGGGGACCCCTTGTCTGGAACTTGGGATTCCAGGTGATAGTCACCAGATCCCATACTCTTGGGCTCCCAAGACAAGATGCACTATGGGAGCGATTGACGAGGAGGCTACTAAAAATAGAATCTAGGTAAACCAGAAATGTGTATATTTTTTAACCTTCACTGATCACACTCTCTGATGGAGATTGTGCTTGTATTTGTCAGGATGCAGCGAGAGAGCTGGGGCCCATCTAACCCTACCAACCGACTGTAGGCCAATACCTGAGATTCTGGCAAGAGAGGAGCCACCACAGTCATACTGTGGAGGATCCATATGGAACCCCACAGAGAATGATGGGAGGAACAAGGGACCCACAGCCACAGACATTCAATCTATACAGGATAAGCCAGTGAGACAGAAACCAACGATCTTCGACCCAAAGACCCCTAAAGTCACAACCTTAAAGTAGCCTTAATACTCATCCACCACGACTCAGGGAACTATGCGGAAGAGGGGGCAGTAAGATTGTGAAAGCCGTGGTGGGGGAGACTATCCAGAGACATGGCACCCCTCAGTGACAACACACTTGGGCCAGTGGAACCGGGCTGACTCCTAGGCTATCCAGGGTCCCCTGCCACAAGGACTGATCCAGACAGCCCACGGAGGAGGATATCTAGCTGATTGGGGATGGGGAGGGGTCATTGGGGAATTGGGGATAACAACTCATTGTTTTCTCACTGAATAATGTAACTCATTATGGACAATAAAAAAAAGAAAGAAAAAAAAGAAAGAAAGAAAATGGTCAGCTGCAATGAACCTAGGTGTAGTAGATTGCCTGCAAGGGGGCCGATGGAGCCATGAGGACGAACTGTGAGTTTGTAATTTGTAATGAGTTTGTTGTAATTCATTTGGAGACCCAATGAATTACAGGATTATGGATGGTTGCCAAAGCAAGCTTCCAGCACCAGAAATTTTCTCCAACTGAGTAGTCGAGCTAGAGGGGTGGAATTAAATCTCCAAGAGACTAATTAGAATTATTGATCTTGGAGTTAGAGATTGAAGTTTCCCTGCTTGTTTTAAATCTTATATTGGTTCAATATGTTTTTGCTGTGCCTCATGTTTTGCAGTGTGAATGTTCTGTGCCAAATGCATGTGTTCTGAGTGATCACACCTCAGTTGATGGCAGTTCGGGAATTACAACCTCGCTATAGCTGTGTTGTTGGGGGTGGGCTTTTGGGGTTATAAGCCAGCTTCCCCTTGACAGTATTTGGCATACCTTTCTGTCACTGTTTGCAGTGCTGTGGCGGAGGTGATGTCCATCCCTCTCCTATTGCCATCTTTCCCCTGCCATGATGGAGTCTCCCCTTGCATCCATAAGCCAAATAAACCCATTCCTCCAGAAGCTGCTTTTGCTTGGGTTCTTTCTGTGCAGCAACCAGAAAGGTGACTGCAACAATGTATCTCCTACTTTTGTTGGTCTCTGAACCTTCCTCTTTTCTAAGTATATTATGTCTGCATATGTGATTCAGGGGGAGCAAGGGTAAATGCTATTTCAGGTTTGTGAAAGAAGACTAATCGGAGAAAAACAATTGTTCTCACCAGCAAACCCAAAAAGAGATAGAGACATTTAGATTGGAAAGTGGAGGGGTGAGAAGATTCATTTGCAGGTTCCACTAATAACTTTATATGGGGGGTCTTTTAAATAATAGCAACACTGAAACACAAATGAATATAAAATTCATAAAAAATTTCAAGATAGTTTCATAGAAGTATAAAGTATGGGTATCTGAGGCTTGTATGAGTCACTTAAAGCATAGAAAAAGTGTATCAAAACTGTGCTCAAAGCTCTGATTCTTAAGGAAAATAGCACATTTCTTAAGGAAATTGTAGTGACTATACTAATACAATTGAAATAACTGCACATTAGTTCATATTCATATAAGGTTTTACTATTTCCAAAGTGCATTGATTTCATCATGTCTAAAACCAAAAAGATAATGATCTTTCAATTGAGAGGGATTAACAAGGTTAAAATGAGTGAGGCCTAAGAGAAATTAAGAAATGTACTGAAGTAGACTATGGACACACCAAAGTTTGTTAATTTCCAAGACTAAAATAATAAAGCGCTATGGTTCTAAAAATAATCAGAGCTATTGTAGTTAATTATTGAATGAAAATTATTGGGTTTAGTAAAAGAAACCAAAGATCAGAAATTGATATATAAATTTTAAAAAGGTAAGTGAGGGCTGGGGAGATGGCTCAGTGGTTAAAGTTGCTTGCTTACAAACCCTGCTAGCCTGGGTAAGATTCCTCCGGAACATAGAAAGCTACATGCATAAAGTGGCAAAAGGCCCTGGCATGTCCATGCTTCTGTCTCTCTCCTCTCTCTTCCCCTCCTTCCTTATTTATTTCTTTGTGTTAGAGAGAAAACAAAAATAAAACAAAATACATAAGTAAATGACAGATTTCCATGACCAAAAGCTGATAAATTTGACATGTCTTACAAGAAAAATTCTACAAAAAATAATTAAATACCTGATTGCAAGCTTTGGGAAACAAAACACCAGGGCAAGGGATCTAGTTCAATTGGCAGTGCCTGCCTAGCATGGAGGAAGCCCTGGGTTCCATCCCAAACACCACGTAAATCAGGCCATGATGACACATGCCTGCCTGAAATCCCAGTACATGGGAGGAGGACCTCTAGGCCATCCTCAGCTACATAGTGATGTTGAGGGCAGCCTGCTGTTCTATATGAAACCATATCTCAAAAAAAAAGTGGCTGGAAGTTAGTGTGAGGTCTATGAAGAAGACAGGAGCACAAAGCACTGTGAAGAAGTCACAGTGGAGTGCTCAGCACTAAGTGTGGCATCTTTATCATGCCCTGCAAGGCACAGGGAACATTGCAGAAGAGAGGGAAGAGAGAATTTAAGAGGAAGAGGATGGGGAGGAGTGCTTTGTAATGCTGTCTTCTGGGCCATAAATTGGCTATTGCACTCATGAACTCAAAGCAGCTGTTGTTACCTGCACAAGACATGTCACAGATGATGGAAGAAGACCAAATAAATGACATCAAATCAATAGAGACTAGTTGGAATGAAGAAGGGTTTCAGTGGAAGGGTAATGGCAGGAGATTATGATCAAAATACATTATGACCATGTATGATAATTGTCAATAAAATGTTTTTTAATAAAACAATAGCAAAACAATACTACTCTGCTGTCATGGTTTGATACAGGTGTCCCCCACAAACAATTGAATGTGTTCTGATAGATTGATCCTCAGCTGATGGCAGTTTGGGTTTTACAACCTCGATGAAGCTGTGTTGTTGGGGGCGGGCTTATGGGGTTATAAGCCAGCTCCCCCTTGCCAGTATTTGGCACACCTCCCTGCCACTGTTTGCAGTGCTGTGGCAGAGGTGATGTCCACCCATCTGCTCATGCCATCATCTTCACTGCCAGGATGGAGTCTTCCCTCGAGTCCGTAAGCCTAATAAACCCATTCCTCTACAAGCCACTTTTGTTTGGGTTCTTCTGCGCAGCAACTAGAAAGCTGACTGCAACAGTTTTGGTACCAGAAGTGGGGTCATCTGTTGCTGCTAGAACCCTGATTCCGTGGCTTTGGTCTTCTGGAAGTGATCTACAGGAGGAATGTGGAAGTATTTGAAATCTCGGCCTAAGAGATGCCTCACAGTGTTGTGAGGACAGCTTCATGATCATTCTGGTCAGAGTTACAAGACCTGAGTGTAATGAGAACTATGGACTGTGAGGTTTGGCTCACGAGGGGGAGAAAGAACTTGGTCAGGACTCTGCCAGAAGCAGTTTGCGTGTGAGGCTTGCTGCGCTCTGCCTGCCTGTGTCCTGGAAACCTGTGCAGGGTTGCTTGACGTAAAGAAGGACTGGTGTGAGCAGATGGAGATGGCACAGAAAGAAAGATCTTTGGGTCGAAACTGCTGCCTGTTCACCTGCAATTGTTTGAGAGCTGACAACCATTGAGATTCAGCCAGCTGGTCTGCATTGGAACAACAGGAAGAATGCGGACTTTTGAAGTAAGGGGCCTGAATGCTTTGATCCCCCCTGGATTAACAAATTGGTAGCCCACCTGGTTCTGTGGAATGGAGATTGGGTAGAAAGAGAGGGTCATTGGATTTGCAACACAGTTTTGTTTTTGAAAAATGGCCATAGGCGTGTGAAGCAGGTGTGCAAGGTTGCCTGCATGGAGCCCGATGGAGCCATGAGGATGAACTGTGGGTTGCAATGGAGACCCAGTGAATTCCAGGACTATGGATGGGTGGCAAGGCGAGCTGCCAGCACCAGATGACGTTTTCCCAGACTGTGAGTAGCCAAGCTGGAGGGGCAGAATTGAATCTCCAAGAGACTTGTTAGAATCATTGAACTTGGAGTTAGAGACTGATGGTGACCTGCTTGTTTTAAATCTTGTATTGGTCAATCTGTTTTTGCTGTGCCTCATGTTTTGCATTGTGAATGTTCTGTGCCATTATGGGTTTATTTTTGGTATTATGGCTTAGTTGAAAGCTGCGGGGACTTAAGAGTTGAGCTGAACATATTGTGTTTTTATCTTGAATGATTATTAGTTTGTGGGGGCCATGGGCGGACTGTCATGGTTTGATACATGTGTCCCCCACAAACAATTGAATATGTTCTGATAGATCGATCCTCAGCTGATGGCAGTTTGGGTTTTACAACCTTGAAGCTGTGTTGTTGGGGGCGGGCTTATGGGGTTATAAGCCAGCTCCCCCTTGCCAGTATTTGGCACACCTTCCTGCCGCTGTTTGCAGTGCTGTGGCAGAGGTGATGTCCAGCCCTCTGCTCATGCCATCGTTTTCCCTGCAAGAATGGAGTCTTCCCTCGAGTCCATAAGCCAAATAAACCCATTCCTCCACAAGCCGCTTTTGCTTGGGTTCTTTCTGCACAGCAACAAGAATCCTGACCTCAACATCTGCATTGAGCACTATTAGCATGGCAGGTCATAGCTTTCCTTGAATTGAATATATGACTGTGTGTGTTTTGCTGTCCAGAATCTTAATATGTGCCAAGAATATCTTAAAAATACTCCAAAAGTGCAAGCATGTGTGGGCTGAATCTATAGAAGCATGGTATCAAGCTTAGCTTATTGTTCATGCCGTGTGCAGTTAAAAATGTAAAGGATTTTAGGTGCCCTTGACACATAGTCATTACCTAGAGATAGATTAAATTTAAAAGGAGGTTATTCAATTCATATTGAGGAGCTATGTTTATGTTTCTAATAAAAGTAATAGTTTTACTTATGGAAGGTTTAATTTGTCCAAATGTTGTATTCTATCTCTAAAATCCATAGGCAAAATCTGATCTTACTTTGGGCATAATAATATTTGAAGACAACTAAAATGTGTATCAGACTATTAAGCTTTCAGTTGTAATGTTTATGGCTACTATGAGGCTACCCTTAAATCACATAGTCCTAGTCACCAGGTTACAAATATTGATGTACAAAATATTCTATTTCAAAAGAATACACCCCAAAACATACAAAAAATGAGATCAACATGGCACACACGACTTTAGTCCCATCACTCAGGAGGCAGAGGTACTAGAATCACTGTCAGTTGAAGGATAGCCTGGGAATAAAGAGTAAGTTTCAGGCCAGACTGGGCTACACTGAGACCCTGCCTCAAAATAATGATAATAATAATGTACCCTGAACTCTCGTGGTCAAACAGAATCATTTATATTAATGACTTAAAATTCTATTGCTAATAATGGAGTATTAGTACTGTTATATAGCCAAATCAGATATCCTAGAAGACATATTTTTTGCAAGCTACTATATTATAACCCTTATGTGGAAATTTGACTTTAAGTTTTAACAGCTCAATTAATTTTAAATCCAAATTTATTCTTACCTCAGCTTCCTTCAGTTTTGTAAAATTTGACTGTGCTCCAATATAGAAAGAAATGCCTTTTGATGCACCCTCCAGAGTTGCACCTCGTATTAACAAAATGAGTAGGACCACATATGGAAATAGAGCTGTAAAATATACCACCTACAAATAAAACAACCAAAAGTTAATGGTATTTTAAATCATGTTAAAAATGGTATATAAGAAAAATTATTAGTGGTTATTAGTGATATCAACCACTGAATTTTTTTATAAAGTAAGTCAAATGATATCAGTACCACAGTTAACATAAGTTCCTATATCTGTTCTCATCACTCAAATGATCCATTTTCAAAGGATACATTTTCAAAATAACAGTGATGTACAGAACAATATTTCTAAGCAAGCACTCATCCACTGAAACTATGTTTCCAGTGCTCATATTATCAATAAACAATATATCAACAGTGATCATTTGGGATTTAAATAGAATGCTTTCCTTAAGAATTCCTTTTAAATTTCTGAGAAGACTAAATGCCTTCTTTCAATAAACTGTTGCAATGGGGTAAGAAGAGAAATTATTTTAAGACCTGCAATGTTTAGTATATAGTCAATCCTCAAGGGGAAGGAAAATATCTCCTAGTACAAGTTCAAATTTCATGAAAGCTCTATGAAAGTGAATACATTAATTACTTAAAGCTTCCTTAAGAGATTAATAGCACACACATGTACATGTTGCTTCTGTCCTAGATTACACATAGTACCAGATGAACTGGTTTGTTTGCAGGCTGTATTTACATTAATGTGGATGATTTCTTTGACCTATAGATGTCATATGCTTGTAACATATCAAGGGGATGATGTAAGTCATCCATGCCAGGCATGTGATGTATGCCTTTAGTCCCAGCACTCAGGAGGCTGAGGTAAGAGGAGTGTCATGAGTTCAAGGGCAGCCAACTGCAGAGTGAGTTCCTGGTCAAAATAGGCTAGAGTGAGACACTGCCTCAAAAAGAGACATCCAGAGTCCAAAATCTGTTAATTATCTGGGTAAATATACTTCAATGGCCCCTCCAATAATATCAAAAAAATGGAACAAAGGCTTCAATATGTGCAGTAAGAATGTTAGAAATTTTTCACTAGGTTTGTGATGTTGAAACATCACATATAATTAGAACCTAATCTATTTTTAAAGGGAGGGGGTAGATGTCTCAGTGGTTAAGATGCTTGCCTACAAAGCCTAACAACCAAAGTTCGATTCCCCAATGCCCACAGAATGTCAGATGCAGAGTGATGTATGCATCTGGAGTCCATTTGCAGTAGCTGGAGGCCTTGCTATGTCCATTTTCTCTGTCTGTCTCTCTTTTATCTCTTTCTGCTTACAATTAAATAAATATTAAAAAAATAATTTTGATTGGATATACTGGATATTGTACTAGGAATACAAAGATTGTGTCCACAGTTATTCCTACACTTGACCCTTTAGGATTTATGACTCCTGTGGTTACAAAGTTCTCTTTTGGAGCTGGATGTGGTGGCATATACCTTTAATCCCAGCACTGGTGAGGCTGAGGTAGGAAAATCATTGTGAGCTTGAGGCCAACCTGGGGTTAATGAGAGTTCCAGATCAGGTTGAGCTAGAGTGAGACTCTGCCTCAAAAAAAAAAGAAGGAAAGAAAGAAAGAAAGAAAGAAAGAAAGAAAGAAAGAAAGAAAGAAAGAAAGAAAGAAAGAAAGAAAGAAAGAAAGAAAGAAAGAAAGAAAGAAAGAAAGAAGAAAGAAAGAGAAAGAGAGAGAAAATCTCTTTACTGGACAACTCTTTTCAGAGAAAATTAACTATTGTTAAGTTTTCAGTATGCTTTCTGAATTTTTTTAAATAAAATAAAACATTGTAGAAGAAAAAATATAGTGGGATGTTTTTCAGAAGAGGCCCTTTCAGTGACAAAAAAAGTTGCTTAGTCTGTTTGAAATGTGTTAATTCAAGAGAATGTTGCATTCTCTTTTTATCTCAAGCTTCTGAATGCTATATCAGCTAGCAGGGTCTGTGTTTTGAGGAACTGTGCAATTCTTGTATTAGTTTTTGTTTGCTTTGTTTTTTTAACAACAGTGATTCTCTTGTATTTACTTAAAATGCTTGCCTAGAACATTTTAAAAATATTTGAATGTTTTCATTATACAAAAAACATTTAATAATGTTTGATTGAATTAAAATGAAAGTTAGAAAATAAATTCATTACTAAGGTGTTTTCCGAATTACCTTGCCAGAAGACTTGATTCCTTTAAATAGAGCTGCTCCAACAATGAGCCAAGCCAGAAGAAGACAGAGTGCTAAATACCACACAACTGCTCCAGTCTCATCCATTCCACTTGACCTCCGAAGGGCCACTTTACTGAAACACATAAGCCCTTTTGTGAACACAGGAATATTGACTTTAAAAAAAATAAGGAACTTTGTAATATGCTTCATGAGTACTGTATTTAAGTACACAACTGATGAATACATTTGTATGAAGGAACAAAAATTATTCCTTAAAAGACAGGGCTCTGAATTTCAGAATTACCCACAGTCAATCCAAATTTCAAACACTTAGAAAAAACTACCCATGATTTTCCCCCAATATTTTTGTCTCCTTAATATAAGTTAACTTTTATGTAATGGCTTTATTTTACTCAATATGTTTTTCTCAATTTAAAACTCATGAAGAAAACATTTACCTTTATTAAATAATTCCAATTCAGTACGCATAGATAAAAATAAAGCTGAAATACTCCATTATTTGCATCTTTTTAAAAGATTCTCTGTAAGAGATGATTTCCAAGAGCAACATGCATGGATCAAGATTCTAGGTTGTAACTGGGATCAACTGGAGATGAGTGGAAATGGAAGTAAATATAAGGAATATGGGCAGAAAACCAGAATGAGGCTAGAAGAAAGAAGAAAGAGGGAGAGGGGAGAGGAAGAGGTATTTGACAGGAATGGGGGAGGGCCAGAAAATAGGGAGTGGGAGGGCATAAAGGGGTAGAAGGTAGGGAGATTGTTACACAAAAGTAAAGACAACAAAAATCTGGGTATATTGGTACACACCTTTAATCCCAGCATTTGAGAGGTAGCGGTAGGAGGATCAGTTTGTGTTCAAGGCCACCTTGAGACTACATAGTAGTGAATTCCAGGTCAGCCTGGGCTAGAGTGAAACCCTATCTAGAAACACCCCCCCAAAAAAAAGTAAAGACAGCATGAATCAGTTCCATAGAAATCCCCCTTCTGGCTATGATTCTAGAAGATAAAACCACCAATAAAAAAGGAGGCGGGACAGTCCGGATAGAAAGTGGAAAAAAATTAACTTTAAAACCATGGACTCTGGTCAGTAAATCCCAGGCCCAGGATTGGGTTGCCTTCCTCCCTCACCAAAGTGATCTGTTGGCCAGGGATACACATGAGATCCCCAAAATAATGTAGACCATTGCCAAAACATGTGATTACCTGCCAGAACTAAAAGGTAAGACCCTGATGCTTAAGAAACCACAGGCTGCAGTCACATGACATCAGAATATCATGCTGGAACTGAAAGGGAAAGTAGCTCCTTACTAGCTAACCCTCATAGTGCTGGAAAGTCCTACTCACCAACAGCATGAATAAGCAGAGGACCTTGAAGACCATGCAATCAAGCAGACAAGAAGGACACAATTGGGCAATAATGGCACACAGCCTCTATGGGTAACCAACTGTTCTCTGATTGGACATGAGGCTCACTCAGTGAGAGAAAATTCATATCTGGTACTGGGAACCAAGTCAGAATCCCACTGTCAGAATACACAGACTTCAGAGAGAAGACCCTGTGCTCTCCGGAGAAGAGTGGCCTGGCAATCCAAAAAAGTCCCTCAAATGACTTTGCCTATCCTCTTTAGCCCAAGCTGCTCTCACTCTTGGTTGGAGAATCTGTTTTACTTTACAGAAGGCAGAGAAAAAGGAGGAGAACCAAGATCCATCAATAAGACAAAAAGATAGCTGACTTCCCACTATGAGAAGTGCCTCCTCTACCACATCTGCCAAGGCCCAGGAGAAATAGCAGAGGAAGTGATGACATGAACACTGCTCTTACTGCTAGTCTGGCATCCAGCTCCATGGTGATGGTGATGGACATAGTGACCAATCAAAACTCATCAAAGCAGAATTCCAGAGGCTACAGAGAACTCAACACTAAATCAGACTGCCAACAGACCTGCCGTGGCTCAGGGGACATTGTGAAAAAGGGGGCAGAATGATTGTAAGAGCCACAGAGTGGGTAGGAGTGCCCCAAGGCATAGGTCACCTACTACTCTGAAAGGACTGGCTGAGGCCTTCATGAACCCAAAGAGAATACAATAACACCACTGAAGAGGGCCTCAGGGAAATAGGAACAGGGGCAAGGGGATGAAAGAATAGAACCTTTAAATTTATTAATAAACTAAATAAAATTACAAATTTTAGAAAAAGAATCTCAGTTCTTGCCATGATAATTGGATATATTTGAAGATTCAGAAATTTTAAAAAATTGCCTGGCATGGTGGAGCATGCCTTTAATTCCAGCACTTGGGAGGCAGAGGTAGAGGGAATCACTGTGAGTTCAAGGCCAGCCTGAGACTACATAGTGAATTCAAGTACAGCCTGAGCTACAGCGATATGGTACCTCAAAAATAAATAAATAAATAAATATCATGTTTTGAAAACAGTATAAAGCTTTTTGAAAAAATTGAAAACAGATCTCACATATAATCTAAGAATCTCTCTTTCTATCCCAAAAGAATTGAAATTCGAAGTAAAAGAGAATTGCATTTTATATATATATATATATATATTTCAGCACTATTCACAGTAGTTAGTAAACAGAAATATTTAAGTGTCCATAAAAAATGACGACTACATAAAGAAAATGTAATATAAAAATACACACAATGGAATTTAAAAATAATGAAATTTTGTCATTTTTACCAACATGGAAGGAACTAGAAGTCATTAAATAAAGTGAGCTAATCCAGACATATATAGACAAATATGAAATGACCTCACTAATATGTGCAATCTAAAAAAGTTGATCTAAACTGGGTGTGGTGGCTCATGCCTTTAATCCCAGCACTCAGAAGGCAGAGGTAGGAGGATCACTGTGAGTTCAAGGCCAGCCTGAGACTACACAGTGAATTCCAGGTCAGCCTGTGCTATAGTGAGACCATACCTATAAAAACAAGAACAAAGCAACAAAAAAAGTTGATCTCAAGCTGGTCATTGTGGTTTAAAAGTATAATTCCAACTCTTAGGAGTCCGAGGCAGTAGGACTGAAGAGGAATTCTATCAGTTCAAGGCCAGTCTGGGCTACAGTCACATCCTGTCAATCAATCAATCAATAAATTGATCTCATAGAAGCTGGCTACCCAGAGGCCTGGATATGTGAGGGGAAGTGTAATGGGGAACATTATATTAATGAATACTAAATTACAGTTAGATAGGAAGAATAGACACTCTGCCATGTTATTGCACAATAGAGTGACTGTCAATAACAATAATAGACTGCACATTTCATAAAAGCCAAAGAAAAGGATTCTAAAAGATTTACCAGAAAGAAATGAAAAATTGTCTTAGATGATAAAAATATATAAAAAGCTGACATAAATATTGTACAAAATATCACAAAGTATCCCATTAATATGTCAAATTTTTATGTCGGGATGTATCACATAGGACATTAACATATGGATCAGAAAAATTCATCCTACAATTGAATCAAAGATGTTAAATAAAGCCAACAGAGAGGTATAAAGAGAGAAGATTTAAAATTAAAAGAAGTAAATGTAATGCCAATTATTATCATATAATGACAATTATAAGAAAAATTATGAATGAAGAAGTGCAGGAGAAAGAGAAACTTTGCCTCCAGTATTACCCACCATTCACTATCGTTATAACTTGCTTATTAATTCAATAATTTGCTTGTTATAGTCTTGTTTATTATGTTGAATAATGTATTTTTTTCAAGGAAATCCCCTAACTTTAACTAGCAAGTACCTATAAATTATTACTTACAGTGTCATATAATTGAATAGCTAACTTATATGCTATTAACTATGAAGTAACATCGCAGCTA
>PVHP010019019.1:20889-32467 GCA_004024765.1 Zapus hudsonius
CTCTCTCTCTCTCTCTCTCTCTCTCTCTCTCTCTCTCTCTCTCTCTCTCTCTCTCTCTGCATTTCTCTGCTTGAAAATAAATAAATAAAATATTTAAAAAAAAAGATAGAAACTGACCAATATTTTATGCTACTTATAAAAAAATTAAATATCATGTTTAAAATCTAAATCATATAGTGTACTTACTCCCAATATTGTTCACTGGGAAGCTGTCCTGGCCGAAAGACTTCAGTGCCATTAATGCACGTAAAATTGTTGGCAATGACCCAGCTTATATTCGCTTGAACAACTTCTGTTTCTGTACTCACATTACAACCAGATACTAAAAATAATTGAAAAAAAAACAGATAAATACTGACATGCACTTAGTTTTTGAAAATACTTTTCTAAGGCGTGTTTTAAAATATAAAAATTACTATCCAAATTATTATTTGGCAAAGTTTGTAAAAGTTGAAGAATACAATAAACCATGTACTTTCAACATCTCAAATCTTCTCTCCTACTGAGTTGGTATCTGCCTTTTAAGCTATAGTCACATTTTTAGTAATGACAGATATAGTGTAACAATTACTTCAGTTGAGATATAGAGCTTGAAGGAACTGTTGATAGGTATTCTGTCTATGTAGATAAACCGATGTCTATAAGTACCTGAAAAGTATTAGCTGGGCATGGTGACTCATACCTTTAATCCTAGCACTTGGGGGGGGGGAGGCAGAGGTAGGAGGACCACTGTGAGTTCAATGCCAGTTTGGGATTATAGAGTGAGTTTCAGGACAGTCTGGCCTAGAGTGATACCCTACCTTGAAAGAACCAAAAAAAAAAGTTATTATATCTTTATAACGTCCTCTGGTGTATACAGATAATCACATTGGCAATAACCTACAGTATTAATGTTACATTACCCTAAAGATTAGCAACATATTGCCATGGACAATACTCACAATTTCCTAAAATATACTGTCAACTACTAACATGGATTTCCCTTTTTCCTTATCACTTTCTCATTTCTTACTTCTCTCCTGCTTAGAATTTATGCTTACAAGAAATACTCCTAGGCATGCCTTAGCCTTCCTGGATGCCCTCAAATATTAACAATTACCTGTGGAACACATGAAATTGTACTTAAATTGGTGAGAAAAATCATTCACAAAGTTATTTAGAAGATATGAAAGAATGATATGGCGTTAGCAACACTTTTTAAAATATAAGATTGAAATTTACCTATAGGTGTTCTGCTACAGTTGCTATCTGACCAAGAAGAACAATTTGCCCATGGTAATTGACTTTGAAAAGAAGCAAACAAGTAGTAAAGGCTATAGGAAATTATGACATTATAATAGATTGCCACAAAAATGGATATCAGGACCATTGTGATTCCCACACCTGGAAAAGAGAAGAATTGAAATAAACAAATAAAATTTGTTTTGCTAATTCATAAAAAGTTGTATCTCAATTTTTACCAATTTGACTTCAAATAAAAAGACTCTTTCAAATAACTCTTTATCTTCATTTGGGCAAAGAGGGTCTAGGGTGGAGGAGTGATAACCTCTAAATAGATTTCTTCCCAAATTTAAAACTATTTAGATGATTGACTTTCTGAGCCCATTTTACTTGATTAAGAAGGGTATTGTGGGGGCTGGAGAGAGATGATTTAGCAGTTAAGGTGCTTGCTTGCAAAGCCTGGCAGCCTAGGTTTTATTGTGTAGCATACACATAAAGCCAGACGCACAAAATGGTACATGCATCTGGAATTCATTTGCAGTAGCTAGAGGCACTGTCATGCCCATTCACTTTCTTTTTCTGTCCTTGCAAATAAATAAATATTTTTTAAATAGGTGTTGTGACCAAGGGAAGAAGATCTGGATTTAACAGTAAGCTTCACATAGGGGCTTTACCTCCACCAGCCTTCTCACAGGCAGGAGCTCTTCATACTCTCTCTTTTCTTCTCTTAATCTAATACAGTCTCTCTAAACTTATATAACTTTGCATAAAGTCTGTATCAATTGCTGATTAAGTCTGCAAACCTTTGTCATCATGGAAAGAATGAGCATTAAAATACTTTGGCATTCATTCCTATTGACCCATTAACCAAGGTTATGTCCTCATTTGTAACATATTTGGACAAACATTGAAAATTAAAGAAAGCTTCTGAGGGGCTAGAGAGATAGCTCAGGGGTTAAGGTGCTTGCCTCCAGTGCCCACATAAGCCAGGTGCACAAATTGGTGCATACATTTTGGAACTCATTTGTAGTGGCTAGAGGCCCTGGCATGCCAAATCTCTCTCTCTCTCTCTCTCTCTCTCTCTCTCTCTCTCTCTCTCTCTCTCTCTCTCTCTCTGCTTTCAAATAAAATAAAGTTTAATGATTTAAAAAGTTCTGAATTAATGTCTTAAGTGATGTATTATAGTATTTCTAAAGAATATATACAGAAGATTTAATAATTCACTAATATCTGAATTTAAAGCTCCCAAAACTCTTTAATGCAGTGGTTTCAAAATGTGCTTTAAGCCAATGTGGTGCTGCATGCCTTTAATCCCAGCACTCATAAGGCAGAGGTAGAATGATCACCTTGAGTTCAAGGCCATCCTGGGACTACAGAGTGAGTTACAGGTCAGCCTGGGCTAGAGCAAGACCCTACCTTGAAAAAAACAAAAAAAAAAAACCAATGTATTTTAGCATACTCAATATAACTACTATTCTTCTTTTGCCATGTGTGGCATATGATGTATGTATACATACAGTTTATGCATGTGTGTGTATTTGTGTATGAGTCCTGTAGGGCCCTTGGGTGTTGTTTCATTGAGACACAGTGTTTCTTGAAACCCAGAGTTACCATTTTCAGCCAGAGTGGCTGACCATTAAGCCCCAACAATTCTTCTGTTTCTCTTCCCCTACTAACAATGGGACTGGAGTCACAGGTATGTATTATCATGACTGGCTTCTTATGTGGACAGTGTGGATTGAACTCAGGCCCTCATGTTTGTGTGGTAAGTGCTATTACCTACTGAGCCATCTCCCCAACCCTTAATAATAATAATAAATAAATAATAAGTCCTTTATTTATTTATTTATTTATTTATTTATTTATTTATAAAAAGTAAAATCTCTGTATGAACTTTATTGTAGCTTTTCCCA
This sequence comes from Zapus hudsonius, assembly GCA_004024765.1. NCBI lineage: Eukaryota > Metazoa > Chordata > Mammalia > Rodentia > Dipodidae > Zapus > Zapus hudsonius. The sequence goes on from PVHP010019019.1 coordinate 24,024, forward strand.
GTCTTCCAGCCTCACCTTGAATTTTTTTTATATTGCATTGAAGCTTTTACAAACAAGCTATCATGTATAAAAATGATATGTAGGGGCTGAAGAGATGGCTTAGTGGTTTAGACGTTTGCCTGCAATGCAGAAGGACCTGAGTTCGATTCCCCAATGCCCATGTAAAGCCAGATGCACAAGAGGGCGCATGTGTCTGGAGTTCATTTGCAGTGGCTGGAGGCCCTGTTGAAACCATTCTCTCTGTCTCTCTGTCTCTGTCTCTCTCTCTCTCAAATAAATAAATAAATAAATATTTTAAAAAATGATATTCAGTCTTTGGCACTAAAGGCAGATTGATGTTTAATAATAATCAAGACGTTTTTCATCCTTACTAGGACCCTATCTTTTTAGAAATATACAAGGAAAAATAGTGACCTGCTCTTCAACTTGTCTGAATGAGACTCTGTAAAATACATGTGAAACAAGAAGGCAAAACTGTATAAGAAGTATTTGTAAAGACAGAGCCTTAAAAGTAATGCTCAACAAGACTACATGCCAAGATAATTCAAATGTGAAATTTGGAAAATACACCCTGATAACTCTCTCAGGTGTCATTCATAACCCCTCGCATATTTGCCTCCAGGAATAGAAATAAAAGCTAATATTTGTTTTTTTAAAATTCTATGGTAGAGAAAGACACATAAAAACAGAAACCCATGCTTCTTTGTCATAACACATCAGATTTTTTTGTATTTTTAATTTTTTCTTAAATGTGTTTGTGTGTATGTATGTATATAGTGTAACATGCATGCCATAGCACACACTTGGATGTCAGAGGACAACTCAAGGTGTCTGCCCTTTCTCTCCATCTTCTTTGAGACAGGATCTCTCTTCTGTTTTGCCACTCTTTGGGCCAGACTAGCTGGCCCATGAGCTTCCAGATCCTCCTGGCTTTGCCTCCTTTACCATAGGCCTTTGGAATCACAGAAGCATGTGCTATTTTGCATCTCAATTTACATGGGTGCTGGGGAGGATTGAACTTAGGTTAGCAGGCTTATAAGCAAGAGCCTCAGTCTCTGAGCCATCTCCCCATCCTTCTTTTTGAAAAATACTTTTAATTAAAAGAGAAAATTGTGTTTTTATGTGCTACATGGTCCTTTAAGTACATAAATATTGTAGAATGGAGTAATCTGATAACTGATATGTACATTACTTCATGTAACTATCATTTTATTAGCAAGAATACAATTGCCACTGTCTGGATATTTGAAAGTACAATATGTTGTCATTAACTATAGTCCCTGTGGTATAATTCTTGAATTTATAAAACTATCTATTGTAGATCTTTTGAATTATTTTCTTTTATCTGTAACCATATATCATTTGACCAACATCCTTCCCTCCTTTCTAACTATTCCAGTGTCTGGTAAGCTATCATTCAGTTCTCAACTTCTATGAGATCAAATATGTCAGGATTTTAAATATATCTTCCTTCCACAGTAATAGACAGTTTATATGCACATCTAGACCAATAGTCATGATGATGAAAAGTCTTCAGTACCCACCTTGAAACAAGGGTAGGATCCTCCAAACAGAAACTGGACCTAAGCTAGCAAATTGTCCTAGTGAACATTCTAGGAAAAACAAAGGTAAACCAGCTAATGCCAACATAATGGCATAAGGTATCAAGAAAGCACCTAGAAAAAACAAAAAAAAATACTATTAGATTTTAAAGTCTTAATAACATTTTGAAAAGCAGCATAGATGTTTAAAGTCTCCCTCCTAATATTACAGTACTCTAGGTTGGGGTTCAAATTAAACTACTTTAAGTACATGATTTCATTAACTTAAGATTTCTCATCTATCAAATAAGACTGCTGGTGTCACCTAATGAAGTTGTGCCAATTGTTAATACAGAACGCTCGCTGGTGCAGGGTGTGTGGAGGAGGTTGGGGAGATACTTTAGACAGTAAAGTGTTGGTTTTGCAAGCATGAAGACCTTAGTTCAATCCCCAGTGCATGCCTGCAACTCCAATGCTGGGCACACAAAGGATTCCTGGGGTTCACTGGCAAGTCAATGTATCCTCATTGGCGAGCTCCAGTCCCATGAGAAATCCTATCCAAAAAAGGTGGATCCTGTTTCTAAGGGAAACACCCAACTTGCAACTTGGTCTTCTGGTTTACACACACACACACACACACACACACACACACACACACACACACGCACTCACGCACGCACTCACGCACGCACAAACGCACGCATGCTGGTGCTAAGCAAGAGGAGTTAGGTGATCACAGGCTATCGAGCCAGACTGACTGACCTAAGTTAAAATGCTGGCCTAATCTTTTACACTTATGTGGCCTAGGGCAATTAACTAATCTATGAACCTTGCATTCTCATAAAAGAGAAGAGTAATCCCAATTTACCAATTTTTACTAAGGTACAAATACTGGGCCTATGCAAAATCCCCTAAAAATTTTGCAGGCACATATGCTCAATATTACTTTCCTTTACCTTCTTTCTCCTTTAACAAAATAGATTTTTTTTTTTTTTGGTTTTCCGAGGTAGGGTCTCACTCTAGCCCAGGCTAACCTGGAATTCACTCTGTAGTCTCAGGGTGGCCTTGAACTCATGGCGATCCTCCTACCTCTGCCTCCTGAGTGCTGGGATTAAAGGCATGCACAACCACGCCCGGCTAAAATAGGTTATTTTTAAGACTTGGAGTGCAAATTCTAAATATGTTTTAGAGTATAAATTGTTAAAATGACGTTCACAGTAATCCATACAATCCAAGGCTCTTTATTTAATGTTAATGAGAAACCTATTTATTGACTTTGACAGAGAATCTGAACTTTTTTTAAATTAATTTTCAAGCAGAGAGATAGAGAGAGTGGGGGGGCACCAGGGCCACCACCCTGTGGGTCTGGTTTATGTGGGTCCTGGGGAATTGAACCCGGGGCCTTAGGCACTGGAGGCAAGTGCCTTAACCGCTGAGCCATCTCTCCAGCCAGAGAATCTGAACTTTTAAGGCGTAGTTAAGTTTCAATATCAGAGGAACTAATTATCTCACATTAGATTATTTACCCCTTTCCCCACTTGTTTTATTTTTATTTACTCTATACAAGGAGAGAAAAAGAGAGCATGAGAGAATGTGTGTGAAAACTCATTCTATATACATACACCACTTTGAGCATCTGGCTTTATGTGAGTATTGGGGAATCAAACCCTGGATGGCAAGCTTTGAAAGCAAATGCCTTTATCTGCTGAGCCTTCTCGCTTGCCCTTCCATGAATTTATTTTTTTCCATCCAGTTGATATAAAATTGCACATAAAAATGTTCACTAGCTTATAAACTGAAAAAAGAACATGTTATACATACTAATCAAACAAGCTAGAAGTCTTGGCCAAATTTACTAAAGGAAGCTCATTTATTCTTATTATAGTTGGCCTCAGTTATTTTTATTATAATACTATAACATTGTTCCTGGGAATTACATGTTGTCTAACCCTTCAGGTAGATTATACTGACAATGAGACAAGTAGATGTTTATACTGCTACTTGAGTCTCTTTAATACTAATGCTGAAAGTCACTAAACCATAGGGAAAATGTTTGTATAGATGTTGCAATGTGTATGCCATCACTTCTATGATTAATGGTTTAAATGATAAATATGAACAAATAGAACACAAAATACCCCTGCAAAAACAACAAAGTACTACCAACCCAGAGTAAACAGGTACTTTTAAAAAGCACTCTATTTTCTTCAGCATTGTTCCATTGTTAATAATAACCATATCTAATAAATTATTTAATATAGTGACCCAGACTTAATATGATTACGTGACACTTCTTTTTCATAAACTATTACAAAGAATTATTGATAAGATTTCCATATTGAGTAATTTTACAAAAATGACTTTTTTTAGGAGGGGGTTTGAAGCAGGGTCCCACTGTAGCCCAGGCTGATCTGGAACTCAGTCTGTAGTTCCAGGCTGGCCTCAGATTCAGAGCAATCCTCCTACTTCAGTCTCCAGAGTACTGGGATTAAAGGCTTGTGCCTATACACCTGGCTCTGAGCAGGTTGACAATTTGGAATTTCATATTCCTCTCTATCCTTGGGTAAAAAAAAATTAACAATTGAGAGAATTTAGCTCATCTGTTAACCAAATGATGTGATCTTAAAATATTTTAAATTAACTTTTAGACTAATTTGGAATAAGACAGTAGCATGTGAAAAATTAACTTATTTTATTTGGGTTATATTTTATAATTCTCTATTAAATCTAGTCAATTAATTTCTTAAGAATTTATGGCAACTACTAGGTACGTGTATGATATCAAGTTACAGGGTATATCTGATTGTAAATATGAATGAGTATAAGAGATTTGAAAGAAGCCTGGCTTGTTTTCTTTACCATCATGAACTTTACAGCATAGACACCAAAATGGTGGTGATTACTGACTCATTTTCCAGCTACTACTTATACTCAAGCCACTACTGGATGACCTAAGTCCTGCATGAGGGAATTTATGCTACCCATATTTAAAGTGTTTAATCAACAGAGATCCTTTCTTAAGTCTCTGGAGGTCAGTGTGAATGTTTTGATGCATATAATTAACAAGAAATATGACTAAAAAAATCACCACACAAAATCTTATTGTGCCAAAAAAGAAAAATAATTATAATGGCAAAGTTTCAAAGTTATGAAATATAAAGGTATGTCACCTTTATACTTCTAATTGAACCTGTAATTACAAGTAAATAAAACGTGGTGTAAGTGAAAAGTTGTTTCCACATTACTAGAGTATTGTGCAATTCATTTTCTTTTCCTTTGTATGTCACCACAGCTACATTTTCTTGTGTTCTAATTGAGCCTACCTTAATAATCTGCAAGGTATAGACAGTATTGTTTTGGTAACAATAAAATTCATAACCTTGAACTAAGCACTACTGTATTTTACAAGGATGCTCTACATAGTCAATCCAATTTGGAATGTATGTAAGTGGATATTGTAGCTTAAAATATTAAGCCTGTAATATATAATCATTTCTCTCCACACTTAAATTATCAAAATGTCATGCCTTTCTGAAGTCAAGCAAACAATGTACTTGAGCTAGATTGTCTTTTTCTTAGTTCTAAATCAAAGAAAGTACTATTTGAGGGAACACATTTTTAAACGACCTAGTTGAAGATTACATAGAATCACAAATCATCTCAGAAGTAATACATGTAAAACTTTTATCAAATTTACATGAGAAGTTAAGATGAGAAGTTTTTGAAGCTAGATTCCAAACTTGAACTAATAGCTCACAGTTCAATGATAAATGAGCTTGTTTCTCATATGCAATTTCTCACATACCTTTCTTTAGCTCTTAAACAATGCTCAGAAGTAATATACTCCCCACTTGTAAGTTGAGAAAAAAGTAAAGAGACTACCTCCACCGTTGGTGTAGGTTAGATATGGGAATCTCCACACATTTCCCAATCCCACTGCATATCCAACCATAGATAGAAGATAATCCGATTTTTTAGACCAGTTACCACGTTCCTGATTCTCATCATTTTCCCCAACATGGAAATTCTCTGAGGAAGCAGTCATTTTCTGAGGAAGAAAAACAAAAGGACATCAACAACTCCTTGTATTTTCACAAATTCCACAAAGCATAATTTTACAAATCCATAGAGTTACAGAAAAGGAGGGAGAGAAAGAACTCAATAATGTATTCATCAAAATTGAGAATTCTGCTGATAGCTACCTGTTTTACTTAGCAACATTTGCTTTTTCAAAAAAAAATTCCAGGGGCTGGAGAGATGGCTCAGCAGATAAAGGCACTTTCTTGCAAAGCTTGATGGCCTGTGTTCGATTCCCCAGTACCCACATAAAGTCAGATGCACAGAGGGGTGCATGCGTTTGAAATTAGTTTGCAGTGGCAGGAGGTCCCTTGTGTGCCCATTCTCTCTCTCTCTCTCTCTCTCTCTCTCTCTCTCTCTCTCTCTCTCTCTCTCTCTCCTCTCTCTCTCGCTCTCTCTTTCTCTCTCCTTACAATTAAAGGATAAATAAAAATATTTCAAAACTACCCAATTCGATAAGGACATATTTTAACTACTCTTTCAGCTTAGACCATCCCAAACTTATTAGAAAGGTTAAGTGTCACAGCAGCATGAAAGGCAAACAAAATCGGACAAATCAGATTTCAAATACAAAAGTCTTAGATGAGAATGAGGAAAAGTCACGTCAAGGTTCTAGAAGATTTTTGAGGACAAAATGTAGCTTCTACTGAAATGAAAATTAATTCAGACACTCCTATTTCTGTGCTGATATCTTTGAATGATGTGACTCGAGGTAAGTTTCACCTGTCTCCCTATCTTGGAGCATAAAATCAGTGTTTTCCTAAAAGTCACAGACTCGTATGTGGGGCAGATTTTCCTGTCCCACCAGGTGGAGCAACTCTCTGGACTTGAAGATTTGAGAAAAGAGGGTTCTCACAGCCTGTTAGCTGCTGAGATGTGGAATGTTCCTAAGTCAGGTGAGGTCAGTGCACATTTTGCATTTCTCTTCAGTCGACAAGGACAAAACCCAGGATCTTATGTGTGCTTCCAAGGCACAGGCTGAGTTGCTCCTAATCCCTTTCCTACCATAATAAAAGTTGATTTTACCGCTACTCTGTGGGGACATGTCAGACCTACTTGAAAACAGCTGAAGAGCAGCCACAGAAAACAAAGCCTTGAGATTAGCCCTCCCTCTTGCTTTCCCTTAGGGGTCCCTCCACAGATCGAAGACCCCTACCTCCTTCCCTCTGCGCTTGCAGAAGCTGGGGCACTTCAGCTTGTCCATGGTTCACTCCCTTGACTTGCTCCGCCCGGCCTCTTCTCCCAGTCTGGCTGAGCTTGACTGGTGGCAGGTGCACACTCCTCGTTGCTACCTGCCAAATTGAGCCACCTTGCCCAGGGGTGGTACCATTTATGGAGGGAAGCTCTCTCCTCCCCCTCGTGAATACCTAGTCCTTTCAATTACCGGAAGGTACCAAAGTGAGGCTCCGGTTTTTCCCCAGGTACTCCTGCATGTAGCAATTCCCTGACCCAGCCCCAGGAAAGGGTTGGGCTGTGAGCGAGTGAGTTGTGCAGCCTGAGCCGAGAAGACTGACAACTTTTGACTCAGAGCTGTGCAGGTGCCTGGGCGATCCTAACGCATGCCTGCCTTCCTCCTGACTCTGCTTCTTAGCCCCAGTCTCTGTCCTGGGGCCAAGTGCTGATCTCCCCTAATGCTGGAGGTGGGAGGGACACATACCCTGAAGCTTATTTTGTTTGCTAAGGTTTTTTTCTAAACAGAGCAGACAGCCTTGGGTCCTCGGATTTCCCAAAGTTTTGCCCCTCACTAGAAAGCTCTTCACCCCCCCCCAACGCTGTTCCCAAAGGAAAAGCCCCTGAATTGGGCACCTTGAAAGGCAGCCAGCTAAGATAAGATTACTCAGCTGGCTCTACCTGAAAAGAACGAGTTTGAGTCTATGTCTCAAGCTCCTTTCTCAGCCTTCAGAACAGTTTTGCCATTTACAAGGATTGCTTTGTGTAGTATTTCAAAGAAGCCAAACACAAATAAAATATTGAGTGGGTTTATGGGAAATTCTAATCCTAACAAAGGATTTCTTCACTCTGCAAGCTGGGTGAGGCCTAGAAAGTAAACTGTAAGGAAACATCCCAGCTTGACCAGAGAGGAAACAATTAGTATAATTATTTATGTAGCACTTTTCCATCAAAAATCAAAAGAATTAAACTCAATCTGTCTACATAAGAGTTCTACAAAACAGCCCAAATTCATGTAAACAGGAACCAGCAGAGAGCCCAATCCTGCAGACTATGTATAGTGCCTTTGTGCTATCCGGGCTAATAAAAAGTTTCCATTTGCAAGAGGAATATGCCCTTGTGAATCTAGGCAGGTATTATAAAGTCCACAAGGGAAGTAGAGAGGCTGTAAGGAGTAGGTATCAATAAATTTCATCTACTTTGGTACTGAACACAGCACAAGCTGGTGTGATATTTTATACATGTTTGATGCATAGACACAAATATAGGAAGAGAGCACATAAGTGTTCATTGATTGGTAATACACATTGCTGGTATGATCTAAACACTCAAATGAAGGAATTATTAGCCTGTCTTAAATGTAGGCAAGGGTAGTATGAAGGGCTTTAGAAAGATGCACTGAGAAGCAAATCTACTAGCATTCACTTAGGTATCAAAATGAACTAGGGCTGGGGTCTGGGGTTTGGATCCCAGCTGGAAAATCAAACCTTTATGGAGAGAGTCCTGGCGACCCTGTTACTCATCCACCATCTTGCTCCGCCCCCCAGTACTCATTCTTTAAGCCTCTGCATAGGTGTTATCTGCTCCAGGTCTTTCCACAATTTCCTTTGTGTTACCACAGACTGTATTTAGCTGACTCTCCACTGTATTGATATG
>PVHP010019020.1:0-32357 GCA_004024765.1 Zapus hudsonius
CCCCTTGCCAGTATTTGGCACACCTTCCTGCCGCTGTTTGCAGTGCTGTGGCAGAGGTGATGTCCAGCCCTCTGCTCATGCCATCGTTTTCCCTGCCAGAATGGAGTCTCCCCTCAAGTCCGTAAGCCAAATAAACCCATTCCTCTACAAGCCACTTTTGTTTGGGTTCTTTTTGCGCAGCAACAAGAAAGCTGACTGCAACAGTATATAAAGTAAATATATTTAGAAGAAAGAGAATAAAAAGATACTCATCAAGTTGTTTTTCTCTGGATAGTATGATTGTGGATTATTTTTCTTCTTTATTTCTGTATTTATTTTTCGAGGTAGAGTCTCACTGTAGCATTGGGCTGACCTGTAATTTACTATGTAGTCTCAGGATGGCCTCAAACTCACAGTGACCCTCCTACCTCTGCCTCCCAAGCGCTGGGATTAAAGGCATGGGCCACCATGCCTGGCTCCTCTTTACTTTTCGTAACTCCAATGTTTCTGCAATGTGCATAAATTGTATTTATAATTTGGGAAAAAAGCTACTGCAGAAGGAAAACTAGGAATCCAAACGGACTCACTTTTACATCTTAAATTTGGGATGATGTAGAAGAATATTCATTACGTAACCAGCTTGGTCTGTACAGTAGGTGCTTTACGTTCAGCCATACAAATTCACACAAAAACCTCAGCTTTGTTTTACCAAAATATCTTCAGGGGCTGGAGATATGGCTCAGACACTGAAGATGCTTGCTTGCAAAGCCTGATGACCTGGGTTCAATTCTCCAGTACCCATGTAAAGCTAGATACAGTCCAAAGTGTGGTGGTTTGAATGAAATGTACCCCCTCCCCAGACTAATGTGCTCTGAAAACTTGGTTCCCAGTGGGTGGCCATCTGGGAAGATTGTGGGGCCTTTGGGAAATGGGGCCTTGCTGAAGGAATTGTCACTGGCGTCAAGCCTTGGGATTTTGGAATCCAACACACTTGCCAGTGTTAGCTCACTCACACAGACTGCTTTCTTTCTGCTGCTGCTGTGGAGATGGGATGGGATGCCTGTCATGCTGTCCCCACCATGATGAAACTTCCCCTCCAAACCATGAGCTGAAATCAACCTTTCCTTCTATAAGCTGCTTCTGACTGGTCATCCTGTCCAGCAAAGAGAAGTTCAAGTGCAACAAGTGGCAAGAGACCCTTTCTCAGATGGTGGAGCAGACACCATGCCATGGAGTGTGTGCATGTATGTGTGCATGCACATGTGCTCAATAAATGTGCTGAATAAAAATTTAAAAATCTTCAAATTACTAGGACTCAGACATAGAAATCCAGCGAAAAGATGGGAAGGGGGATTAAAAGAAGACCTTAAAAGGAATCAAAAGTGAAGTGACAAGAACTAGGGACATAGCTCAAAGAACATTGGCCTATCACATGTGAGGCCCTGGGCTCCATCCCCAGTATCCCCAGTACCTACCAAGGAGGTTGGGGGGGGGGGCAAGCGGAAGAAGAAAAGAAAGGATAAGAGCATGGGAAAGAAAGAGATAATTAATTCATGTCATTATCAAATAGTGCAATTACTTTAAGACTCTGCTGGTGATCATGGGCATACACAGGAGGCCTGACATAGATCAAAAGATAGCCCTGCACACATCTATTCACAATAACATCTGCATCAAGGAAGCCTAATCAAACCAGACAGGCTGCTCGCCAGACAGGCTGCTCGCCAGTGAGCTAAAAGTGATTGCCAAGGAGCCGGAAGAGAATTCCCTCTGGCTGGAGGGATGACGAGGATGGGGTGAATGCATAAAAGCTGACCTGTCTCCCTACACCCAAACCCTCTTAGCTGTGCACAACCAACGAGTGCTCTGTCCAGTACTCAAGGGCAACAGTCTTCTCCACTTATGAGGTCTCCTCCCTCCCAGCCACTTCCAGGGCAGGAGGCTTGCTTGCTCTTTAGTTATCTTCAGAGGAATCGTCTGCTCTCCGAGAAGCCATCTGTCTGCCCAATTTCTCCTAGCATTTTTTTTCTCCGAAAATGTTTCTTTTGATTGATTTATTTTCTGTCTACTTACTGCCTTGCGCTAGACATGTCAGAAGGTGGAGGGAGATGATCTAGAGAACTGGCCCCTTCAGGTGAGCCCCCAGCATGGTGCAGAACACCCAGGAGGACCTGCGGTGCGGGCATCAGGTGGGTCAGAGAGGAGGGGGTGGAGGTGACAGGTCCCCCGTCGCAGGCAGCGCCTACCAGTAGTAGGTGACGGTGCAGGCCGTGCACACCCGCTCGGCCGGGGCCTCGCACACCTCGCAGCAGAGCCGCCGCCCCTTGGGCACCGCCAGCGGGTAGATCACGTTCATCCTGCGGCCGGCCGGCGGCGTCTGTCCCCAGGACGGTTGCCTAGCGAGGACACGCTGGACACCGGCGTCACGTGACGCGGTCCGGCCCGCCCGGTTCTGGGTCTCAAGGTCAAAGGGGCGGGGCTTGTCCTGATTGACACCCACCGGAGGGGGGCTACGATTCCCAAAGTTTAAATGGCCCGAATGTGACCGCCGTAGAATCCTGTTACGGTGGCCGGTGAGGATCAAACATGGCCCGTTCTGTTGACCCAGACTAGGAAAAAAACGGGAGGGAATGTGACTGTCCCGGGATAATTCACTCAGCTGACGGTGACACGTTTCCCACCGCGCAAGACCACATTCCCTGGGCTCCGGAGTAGGGCAGCCAAGCATTTCCAGACGTAGCGAAAGCGAACGCTCGCCATTGCGGCTGCGCGCTGCTCAGGTCCGCGGGGAGGGGGCGTGGCGCGCGCGGCGCCGGCGGCCCGGGAGTGCGCAGGCGCGGGGGCCCGGGGAGCGCCGATGGCCGATCGGGACGCGGTGGCCGAGTTCCCCCGGCCCGCGGGGGCCGCGCGCTGGGCCGAGGCGATGGCCAGCTTCGCGGGCCGGCTGGGCGCGCAGGGCCGGCGGGTGGTGCTGGTGACGTCGGGCGGCACCAAGGTCCCGCTGGAGGCGCGGCCCGTGCGCTTCCTGGACAACTTCAGCAGCGGGCGGCGCGGGGCCGCGTCGGCCGAGGGCTTCCTGGCGCGCGGCTACGGGGTGCTGTTCCTGCACCGCGCGCGCTCCGCCTTCCCCTTCGCGCACCGCTTCCCGCCGCAGGCCTGGCTGGCGGCCCTGCGGCCCTCGGGCCCCACGCGGCCCGGCAGGCTGAGCCTGGAGGCCGACGAGGAGGCGCTCCCGGGCTTCGCGGCGGCTCTGCGGAGCTTCCAGGAGGCCCAGGCCGCGGGCACCTTCCTGGCCGTGGAGTTCACCACCTTGGCGGAGTACCTGCACCTGCTGCAGGCTGCGGCGCAGGCGCTCAACCCTCTGGGTGCGTGTCCCGGGAATCCGCGGGTTCCTGGGAAGGCAGAGACCACTCTCCCCAGTCACGCCCCCCCATCCCACCCCACCCCCAAATATCTCGGACCTGTCACTGCCAGGGAACCCCATGATTCCATACCTCTTCCCCGGTGTGTTACACCTGCTGCTTCTCTTTGCAGGCTCTTCTGCGATGTTTTACCTGGCGGCGGCCGTGTCAGATTTCTATATTCCTGACTCTGAAATGCCTGAACACAAGATCCAGTCATCTGGGGGCCCCCTGCAGGTGATGGGCGCTTCTCTTCCAGAGACCTGATCCCCTGTAACCAATCTTGGGTTCATTTCCTCTTGATCTGGTGACGGCCTCTTTGCATTCAGTATGCACTAGGCATTGGGGATACAGAAATGAATAAGACACCGCCCTCCCTCAAGGACCTCACAGTCTAGCCAGGGAACTGGACACAGACATAATTACAATTCAGAGTGATTAATGCTCTAGCGGAGGTATGTACAAAGTGCAGTCAGATCATGGGGGAGCGAGCTGGGGGAGTCGTAGGTGGCCTGGAGGAAATAATTTGAACTGGATTTCCAAAGATGAGCAGAGGGGCATAATAAAGTGGGCAGGGTCATTCCAAGCGGAGTTATGCAGTTAGACTTTGGAACTGGGCACCTCAAGCGGCAACTTGCTTCATAGAAAACTGTGTATTTCTTTTATCTTTTTATTTTTATGTATTTGAGAGAGGGTATGTGGATACACCCGGGCTTCCTGCCACTTCAAACAAACTCCAGACACACGTGCTATTTTGTTCGTCTGGCTTTACCAGGGTCACTTGGCTTTGCAAGCAAGTGCCTGTGACTGCTGAGTCAGCTCTCCAGCCCCCTGCATTCCGTGAGGAGCTTGAGCTTTCTCCTGTGGAGGCAAAGGATACATAAGCAGGAGAGAGCTTTTGTTTGAAAAGAATACTGGCGTTTTGAAAAGTGCAATAGGGAGTGGAGGGGTAGATGGGTTAGAGATGATTGTCGTTTAAGGAAGAGGTATCGGGAGGGTAGTGTTGTGGTTGAAATGGTAAGATGATCTAATATCTTGCACCCTGAGGGAGTTTTTAGTCATTTATTGGGCGATTCAAGTAGCATTTATAGGAGAAACTCTACCTGAGGGCAACCTTTAGGATGGTTCATTTCTTTCATAGATATTTATTGAGTACCTGCTGTGTGGCAGACACTATTATTAGAACTGGAGAAAAGAAATCTTACCTAGCACTTGTCTTCAGGGAAATCAAGTACCTCTACCTTCGGCAGTGATCAATGCTGAGGAGGAAAAGTAAGTGGGGCAGTGGTATAAGATCACTATCGCACTTGCTAACCGGTTTCACACTTTAAAAACTTCTGGGTTCTGTTGTTTACCCAATTTTTTTAGTTGTCTTGCAAGTACATGAAATGAGTTAGTATTTCCTTTGAAGGTTTTAGGGAACAAATGACAGGAGTTTTGATGGCACAAAATTCAAACCAATTGTTTCCTTGGTGCTATTTGTGTAGTTGTTGCATTTATACTTCTAGTTATAAGAGAATGGATTGTAAATAGAAACTGACAGGCTGTTTATTATTGAGCTTCTGTCAGTGTGTCATTTGTATGAGTGGTCACTGTTTGCTGAGTAGACTTTTTCTCTTTCCAATACAGATCACAATGAAGATGGTGCCAAAACTGCTTTCTCCTTTGGTTAAAGATTGGGCTCCGAAAGCATTCATAATTTCCTTTAAGTTGGAGACTGACCCTTCCATCATCATCAATCGTGCTCGGAAAGCTTTGGAAATTTATCGACATCAAGTGGTCGTGGCTAATATCCTTGAGTCACGACAGTCCTCTGTGGTTATTGTAACCAAAGACTCAGAAACCCCGTTATCACTGTCAGAAGATGAAGTAGCCAAAGGTATAGTGATAGAAGAGAAGATAATAGATAATCTTCAGTCACAACACACAGCTTTTATATGTGACAAAAACTGAACTAAAGGCTCTTCTAGGACCAAAAAGTGTTCAGTGAACCAGGCCTTTTACAGGTGGAGGAACTAGAATAAATTTTCATAAGAGCCAGAGAAGTAAAGGGAAGCCAGAGAAGGGTCCGGGCAGTGTACAGGAAAATAATGGGTTGGTTATTTGTCTTTTAATGACTCAACCATGTGACACATCTGAATGTTATCTTGATTTGGAAATTGGACTCTAGAACACTATCTCACTTTATAAAAAGCCTACTGTGAAATTATGTATTCTACAAACTGCACACTATAGGCTGAACGCTGTATAACAGCCCGCTTCATACGATAGACAATTATGGATGCATGAATGGTCATGCTTTGAAGATCAAGTATTTGTTGAGTGCTTACTGGGTGCTGGGCCTTACATAAACTATGAAGGTTAAAAAGATGGATAAGCTTGTCTCATTTGGGAAATGAATATATAAAAAATTAAGTGCATAAAGTGTGTCCCCAAAACTGACATGTGGAAAAGATGTTCTTTTTTATAAGTTTACTAAAGGTGGGCATAGGAGAGAAAGACACCTGCTTGAGGGTAGACTGCCTGTGGATTACAGAGCTTCCCACTATGCTTACCTTTGTCTTCCTGTCCTAGTTGTGTTACATATTTGAGTTAACAGTGTATGTTTCAAATGTTTTAGAACTGCTTTTTAGGTAACTTAACTCAGCCTTTTATTTGAGACCAGCAGGGACCTCTCTTCTGAGGGAGGCATCACATTGTGGTAAAGAATATGGAGTTTGGGGTCACCGGCCAGCTGTGGCACCTATTAGCATTATAAATGTAAACACATGAATTAATTGCAGTTTACTTATCTCTCACATGGAGGTGATCAGCAAAGTAATGCTAAAGAAATCATTAGTCTCCCACCTGGCGCTTCACTGTGGTTACCATTTACCTGGGAAGATGTGAAGTGATCATGTGAGATACAGTAGAATTTGAAGGAGCGTCAGGGGATTTATTTTATTGAGAGTTTTAGGAAGTAAAAGCTATGGGGAGTCTGGGCATACGGCAGGCAGATCAAGAGTTCACATCAGCTTAGATCACAAGTTGTTGACTTGTGTTTGTCAGGAAATCTTTGGAGAAGCTGATGAATTTCATGTGTAGGAGCTCCACGCAAGGCACATGGTTTTCCGTGTCCCCAGGTTTAGCCTGTACAAAGATTAACCTGTTAGGAACAAGCTTGAGATCTACACTTCACACTCAATATTGTTGTAATTACTGTTTTTCTCACATAAATCAATGTTATGCCTGCTTGATCCTTGAGTCCTTGAGAAACCCAGAACTGTCCTCACTGTCCTGTGTTTTGGTTAGGGAGCGTGCAAATATAGTGCAGAAAAATCCAGTCACTGTTCTCTATAGCATAGTCCAGAACTATGAAGAAACAGGTGGTGGTGTACAAAAGTATTTAAGGGCTAATTGTAACTGAGTGAGAGAACTCACGGCCAGCATGTACAAGGTCCTGAGTATGACCCCCAACAGTGAAGAAACAACAAAAACCTGAAGTACAGTTCATGGTACGGCATGGAGTTGGGAAGGGCACTGTGTCCTACTGACAATAGACTTACAATCATTTTTAGTTGTGAAGGTATGAACAGAGGCTACAAGACAAACTGAAGTACTTCAGGCAATCAGGAAGTGTGACCTTGAGCAGAGGACTATGGAAAGCAGCAGTCCCTCTGAACAAGCATGTCAAATGAACTTTAGGGCCAGTTGGCAAAACTCAAAAGCAACCAACCCTGTCTCAAGGCTGAGGGAGCAAGAAGTTAAAGGTTGATTTTCCTCCCTACATGCATAGCCTCTTAAGTTATTATGACTCATCTTTCAATGCACAGTGGGGTTGAAACTTCACTGTTACTCTCAGAGGAACCACTCCATAAGTGTCTGTGCTTAGAAACAACCAGTACTCTACATGAAGTTGTTCAAAGTGTTTACAGCTCAGTTTAGAGCCTATTGGGGAGCATTTAAAATCAGTATTACACAAGTGGAGATTCCAGTTTGGGTTCATGTGTATGTGTGTGAACTAAGTGAAAGCTGGGGGGCAGGTGAGTCAACAAAAGCAAATAAGAAGGCATCTTATCTAGATTGAAGGCCAAGGAAAATTTGCCTAAGGAGGTGAGGCTAAGACAGGAGTGAAGGGAGCCCCTCAGGTCATGGCAGTGGTGAGCATTTTAGATCTGAGAGGGAAACAACCACTCTCAGGGACAAAACACCAAGCTATATATCCAGATAATATGTGAACAGCCCAAGCCAGCAAGGGGAAGGTTTGCAACTCGAATAAGAGAAAATATAAGTAGTATTTGAAACGCCAGCAGAGCAAAAGCTTCCAACATGGTAGTAAAAAAAAAAGTCTAAAAATGATAAAAAGTTGAGCCTTGATTCAATATCAATTAAAAATATCTAGGGCTGGAGAGATGGTTCAGAGATTAAGGCACTTGTTTTCAAAGTCTAACAACCGGGTTTGATTCCCCCAGTACTCACAGTGGCGCATCTGGAGTTTGTTTGCAGTGGCTGGGGGCCTTGGCACACCCATTCTCTTTCTTTCTCTCCTATCTCTCTGCTTGCAAATAAATGAAAATATTAAAATTAAAAAATAGCTTGCATTACCATAGGAAAGAGATGTGGCTTACTCAAATGGAATTTTCAGTGTTTATGTTTTATTAAGGGCTTCATCAGCCTTAGTGGTAATTCTGGTTAAGCTTAGTTTTTCCATTTTTAAAAAAAAATACTTATTTGCAAGAAGAGAGAAAGAGAACGGGCAGTCCCACCTGGGCTTTTTGCCACTACAAATGGACTTCAGACATATGTGCCACTTTGTGCATCTGACTTTCCTTGGTTACTGAGAAATGGAACCCAGGCTGTCAGGCTTTGCAAGCATGTTCCTTTAACTGTGAGCCAACTCTCCAGCCTCGGTGTTTTCATTTTTATGATAGTTAGCTGGATCTAAAAGTGTTGAGATTTCTCTTAGGACTTTTGATGGTTAGTGACAGATCTAGACTTAAATTCAGAATTACTGATAATAGCACCCCCCCAAGCCGGGCGTGGTGGCACACTCCTTTAATCCCAGCACTCAGGAGGCAGAGGTAGGAGGATTGCCATGAGTTCGAGGCCACCCTGGACTACACAGTGAATTCCAGGTCAGCCTGGGCTAGAGCGAGACCCTACCTCAAAAAACCAAAAATAATAATAATGGAACAAATAGCACCTCCCCTTTAAGAACGAAGTAACTATTTTTGTGGGGGTGCGGGGGAGACAGTTACTCCGTGACCCAGGCTGGACCAGGACTCACTGTAACCCACTCTGGCCTTAAACTCGCAATTTAAGGCCACGAGAGGGCAAATCTGCCTGGAGACCAGCACATCCTACTCCTGGAGTAACTTCCAGAAGAATCCATCTAAGGAAACTAGGCTGAGGCTCTAGGTAAGGCCTGAAGGGAGAGTGACAGCTAGCCGGTAAATTGTCTGTGCTCGCCTCGGTGGTACCACGGTGACCGCTGCCTCCAGAGCCAATGAAATCAGCCGTACTGGCCGCTCTTGACCTGAAGAGCCAATGGGGTGTGCCGTAACAACCCCTCGCGCGGGGAGCGCTCCGGAAGCCCGCCCGAGCTTGCGCGTCCCTGCGGGGAGCGCCGTTGCCATGACGCCGGGCTGGGTCCCGGCTCGGGTGACTCGGCCTCGGGGGCCACCGTCGCTCCGCTCCACGTCGGCCTCTTCCGAGCACGTCCAGAGTGAGGTGGGCAGGTGGGCGTCCTTCCCGCACCTGGTCTGCAGAGGACCTCCAGGCGGCTCTGCGAGCCCGGGGAACCCCAGCGCCTGACGTCATCAAGTCAGTGACCTTCATCCCTTCCCTGTCCGCACTGCGCATGACACCTGTCATCTGTCACCTGTCGTCACCTGTCACGGTGTTCTCCAGCCCGGCCTGCACTGTGGCGAGCTCTTTCTTCTCTGTCTTGGGTGGACTAGACGCTGGGATGGACAAAAGTAGACATCGATAAATACATAAAGTTAGCGCAAGCCTAGGGTGTTTTAAAAGTGGAGGAAAAAAAGTTTAAAATGGTAGTTTTGTACTCATACCGGGCTTCTGTATAAATAATGAAGTTGACTTAAGTCAGAACTATGCTAGTCATAAATTTGAGTGGCGTGTTCATACTTGTGAAAATGCCATTCAAAAATGATCGAATAACAAGATTTTGACTTTAAACCCATATACCTACCCCCCCCCACACACACATTTCAGGATAGTAGAATTTGCTGGAAAGGAAACAGTTCTTGTTCTTCCTCTTATGTATCATTTTATGAGTCAGAAAATACTTTTAGTAAAGTGAACCCATTAAGGAGGAACAACTTAAAATAATATTTTTGGCAAACAAGCAGACTGGGTAGTCTTTAAAGAGATGGGTACAGAAAGTCTTAATAGCATTAATTTAGAGTCACTGAAATTGTATTTTACTCTGGAAAGTATGATTTAACTTGTCTTATAGTAACTTGTCTTATAGTATGTGTTCCTAGTAACTCATTTCTTTTTCAGTGTTCGGGTTTAAATATAAACCCATTTTTAAACTTTTCATGTGAGTGTTCATGAGTGTAAGTATGTATGAATGTGTGTGCATGTATATGTGGGCATGAATTCTGGGTGTGGAAGCCAGTGGACAACCTCAGGCATCACCCTCAGCAACCCCATCCACTTGCTTTGAGGCAAGGTTTCTCATTGGCCTGGAACCTCCAATTAGTCTAGACTGGTTAGTCAGCAAAATCCAAGGATCCTCTTCTGGCCGCCTCCCCAGTGCAAGGGTTACATGAGCATGCCAACCACGCCTAGTTGTGTAAACCTATTTTTGAAGATATATAAAGTATTCCTTTTAACAGGTACTTTGGGGGCTAATAATTTTGGATATTTTGAACTCTCAAACCAATTGAATCAGTATTTCTGATACCTCAATGCTTTGGGTTAGATCCAATTTCCAAATACTGGAGACATTCGTTTTCTATAAGAAGTTAGAAGAGAAACATGTTTTACAGCTTCTTCAGTATTTCATATTGAATATAACTAAGTAGAATTTTATTGGGAAAAAACCTGTTAGGTGCTATTTTATAAGGAGTTTTCCTCTTCCAATATGCATTGAGCAATCATGACAAGGATAATATAAATTAATTTTTTCCTGTTCCCAGAGCACATTTCTGAATCTGGGGTAGTGGGTGGGAATTGACTCCTGAGGCAGTTGCAATGCATGGCAACATTTTTAGTTGTTATAACTGAGTATGTAATCCTGGCATCTAGTCAGGAGAGACCAAGGCTAGTATACATCCTACATACGCAGAGCATCTCACAGAACGAGGAGTTCGTCCAGTCCACAGTGTCACTGGTGCCAATGCTGAGAAACTGTCCAAACACTTTATGACTTTTTGTGTTGTCCGTCCTTGTTCACATGTGTACTTCTTACATACAGTATTCAGTTTGCCTTTAACTTTTCACTTAATTTTCTATTGAAACATGTCTCACGTTGCTACATTCTTTTCAACTTTTATTGAAAAGAAAAACCTATGTACTATATTCTTATATTTAAGGTGTCTGTAACTTTTTAATTCTATGTCTATAGAAGGAAGAAGGGTTAAGATGAAAGGTCACCTGGCTGGATAGTTCTATTTATGTGGCCATGCCATTTAATTTGTTTCTACAATTACTTAAAAATCATTTGCTCCAAAACTAATCCATTTCTCAGAATGAAAAATGTGTTATAACCAGAGGTATGGGTTCTTGCCCCTGTATTGCTGTTGGGGCACCTGATAGGATGAAAATACAAACAGAAATAACTATACCCATTTCCTTTGCCCTCTTTCCATTCAAATTCATTACCTCTGTCTCAGCTTGCCTTGACACTCCATTTTACAACCTCTTTCTTCACATCTAGAAGGGGGTTTTGTCCCCTCCACCACAGCCCTTTTAGTAATTATTCATTTGCATGTGGGGCATTGGCACACCAGGATGTCTTACCACTGCACATGAATGTCCATCCGTCTATGTTGGGTGGCTGGGGAATTGAACCTAGGTTGGTAGGCTTTGTAAGCAAGCACCTTTTACCACTGAGCCGTTTCCCCAGTCCTAGAAGGTTTTAAAATACCACAGGGTACACTTCCTTAAGGTACTTAATAAGCATTTATTCAGTATATACTTTGGGAAAACACTGGTCTTATATATCTTGTTGAGTTGACAATTTTAGGTATGGCTTAAATGTCAAAACATTTGAAACTCAGAGCCAGGTGTATTGGCACAGGCCTTGAATTCCAGCATTCGGCAGATGTAGGAGGATCGCTGTGAGTTCAAGGCCAGCCTGGAACTACAGAGTGAGTTCCACATCAACCTGAGCTAAAGTGAGACACTACCTCAAAAGAAAAGCGAAACAAAAACAGAAAGAAACATTTACAAAGAATTATATTACCTCAAGGTCTGCTGTATTAGAATTTTTAAGCTTCTCAACCATCAAGTCCCAATTTACTGAAAAAAACAAAACAAAAAGTTAGTTCTGAGATGGCCTAACTCCATTCCAGGCAGAGGGATCTGAGTGTCCATAAGCAGCATGATGGCGTGAGAAGGAGGATAAGAAGGCAAGTGAGACAGGTGGGGTCCAGATTGTGGAGAATCCCTAGTGCTGAGCTAAGGGGTTTGAACTGCCTGAGAGCAGTCCGAATGTGAAGCAGCCAGCTATCAGTGATCAGAATAATCACTGTGGAGGCTTTGCAGAGCCCGGATTGGATGGAGGCCAGCCTGGCAGCAGGAGCATCAGTTAGGAATGCTCCTGTTAAACTGAGCCAATAACGAGGGGAGCCCACCCTAAGCCAACTGTGTGAAGAGAATGACCTTGGAAATGACAAAAGAGAACCTACAAATTCAGTAGCTGCCTGTTTGTGATCAAGGGTGGCTCCTAGGTTCCATCAGTCTCTTGTTGGTGATTTTAACCATGAAATACAGAAGGGGGAAATTCGTCGGTTGTTCAAGCTGTGTTGTTCAGTAGACAACTGGATATATATCGATCAAAGTCAGTACACTTTATATTGTTCCCCCACCATATACCCTGTTCTCCAGAACTTACATTTCTCCACCAGTCCTGTCTTGAAGGTTAGGCTTCATGACCATATATGGACTCCTACTTTCAACTCATTCTACCTACAACTGACTGAATAAGAAATATGCAGGGCTGAACAGATTGCTCAGTGGTTAAAGGCACTTTTTCAAAAAGCCTAACGGCCTGAGTTCAGTTCTCTAGTATCCACATAAAGCCAGATACACAAAATGGTGCATACATCTGGAATTTGTTTATAGTAGCAAGAGGCCCTGGCGTGCCCATTCTCTCCCCCTCCTCAAAATAAAAAATATTTTAAAAAGAAATATGCATACAGAGGAGATCATAATTCATTGAGTAAGTACCCCAAAAGCCTCAAACCTTTGAACAAAGAGAAACAAAGATATGACCTATTTTAAAAATGTATAAGCTTAGGATTTGAATGGCTGTTTTCAGCATTGCTGATGAGCAAGCTGAGAAAATCTGTCCAATGTGAGAAGTGAAAGAAGCAGATTCACAGGGAAAGTCAGTCAGGAGAAGCTAGTGATGGCTGTCCAGCTCCAAGTCTAATTCTCTAATTCCTGTGTGTCCATGTTTAGTTCCCACTGTATGGCCTTTTATCTCTCTCTCTCTCTTTCTCTCTCTCTCTCTCTCTCTCTCTCTCTCTCTCTCTCTCTCTCTCTCTCTCTCTGTTTCTCTCCGACATGGTCTCATGTAGCCAAGGCTGGCCTTGAACTCCTGATCCTTCTGTCTCTAGCTCCCAAGTGCTAGGATTACAGATATGTGTGCTGTTTAGTCCTTGTATCTTATCTTTTCAATAACTTCCTTGTGGTAGTTGTGGAAATAGCTGTGAGTGCCAGAAATCACAAAGTACTGGTTAGAGCAGGGCTGGAGATGTAGCTCAGTGATAAGAGTCCTTACCTAGTACAAGCAAATTCCCATTGTCAGAAAAAGAAATCAACACGAAAGTTTCTCTTATATAAAAATCAAGTAATATGCTTACCACACAAGCAAGAGGACCTGAGTTTGGATCCCCAGCACTCACATAGAAACTGGACAAGGTAGCATGTGCCTGTACACCCCACACTTGGGAGGTGGAAACAAGAGGATCTTTGGAGCTTGCTGGCTAGATAGATTAGCCCAGTCCATGAGCTACAGATTCAATGAGAGACCCAGTTTCATAAAAACGAGGTACAGGAGTGGGGAGATAGCTCAGTGAGTAAAGTGCTTGCCAGGCAAGCATGATGACCCGAGCTCAGATCCCCAGTGCCTACATAAAAATGCTAAGTATGACAGCATGCACCTGTAATCCCAGGGCTGGGGAGGTGGAAACAAGAGAAATCCTGGAGCTTTCTGACTGGCTAGTCTAGCTGAATTGGTGAGCCCTCAGCTGAGCAAAAGACCCTGCCTCAAAAACCAAGGTGGAGAGTGATTGAGTACCTTAGGGCTGGGTCCTAGGCTTGATCCTCAGCACTACATAAAACTAGACCTGTAATCCCAGCACTAGGGAGGTGGACACAGGAGCAGAAGTTCAAGGTCATCTTCAGCTACATAGCTCAAGGCTGTCTTAAGTAAAAGGAAAGGAAGGAAGGATTAAAAGGAGTTAAGAAAGGAAGGAAAAGGAAGAAAGAAAAAGGAGACCTTTACTCTCTATTGCCACACATCTGCTGGTGGATGGCTCAGTGGATAAAGTACCTGCTGCTCAAGCCAAATTCTCTGAGTTCAATCCCCAGACCCCACTGCTGTTGCTGTTGCTGCTGTGTGACCTTGAGTAGGGAGGGTACTTAGTCCCTCCCTTCTTTCCTTTGTTCCTTTCTTTCTCCCTTCTTTTGTTTCTCCCTTCTTTCCTTCTTTCTTCATCTATTCCTTTATTTCCCTTTTCTTTTTCCATGGTTTTAAATGGGGCTTTGGGTATGCCAGATTGGTCTCAAATGTACTATGTAGCTAAGGATGACTTTGAACTTCTGATCCTCCAGCCTCCACCTATGGATTACAGGTGTGCAACACCGAACCTGGCTTACATATTTTTGTTTTATTTCCTTTTTTTGTTTTTTTTTTTTCAAGGAAGGGTCTCACTCTAGCCCAGAAATAGCTGTCTGTGAGTGCCAGACATCACAAAGTCCTGGAACTCACTCTCTAGTCCAAGGTGATCATCTTTCTCATCCTTAAAGGTGTGCACCTCCATGCCTGGTTTATCTTGTCTTTTAAAAAAAGTCTCACAGGTACACTGTTGTCCACTTGGTGTTGGCCAGGAGGTGATGTCCCCCTCTGCTCATGCCATCATTTTCCCTACCATCATGGAGCTTCTCCTCAAGTCCGTAAGCCAATATAAACCCATTCCTCCATAAGCTGCTTTGATAGGGTTCTTTTCTGCTCAACTACAAGGTTGACTACAGCAGGTTTGGTACCAGAGAGTGGGATCAATTGTTGCTGCTAGAACCCTGATTCTGTGGCTTTTGGCCTTTTAGAACGGATTTGCAGGAGAAATGTGAAAGGATTTGAAAGCTTGGCCTAAGAGATGACTTGCAGTGCTGTAAGTACAGATTAATGGATCATTGTGGTCAGAGTTGGAAAGACCTGGATGCAGTAAGGACTATGGACTGTGAGGTTTGACTTACCAGGGTGAGAAAGAACTTTGTTAGGACTGTGCCAGAACCAGTTTGTGTGAGAGGCTTGCTGCCTTCTGCTTGCCTGGGTCCTGAGAACTGGTGCAGGGTTGCTTTGCACAGAAATGGACTGGTGTGAGCAGATGGAGATGGCACAGAAAGACATGAAATCTCTGGCCTGAAACTGCTGCCCACTCAACTGCAATTGTTTGGGAGATGACAACCATTGAGATTGGGCCAGGTAATCTGCATTGGGACAGCAGGAAGGATGTAGACTGTTTTGAAGTAAGGGGCCTGAATGCTTTTTTCCCCCTGGATTAACAAATTGGTAGCCCACCTGGTACTGTGGAGTATATGTAACAAATGCAGAAAAAGAGGGTCATTGGATTTGCAACACAATTTTATTTTTGAAAATGGCCATGGGCAATGTGAAGCAGGTGTGTTGGATTGCCTACATAAAAGCCTGATGGAGCCATGAGGATGAACTGTGGGCTGCAGTGGAGACCAGTGAAATGCCAGGACTATGGGATGGCTGCCAAGGAGAGCTGCCAGCACCTGACAAAGTTTTCCTGGACCGTGAGTAGCAGAGCTGGAGGGACAGAATCAGAACTCCAGGAGACTTGTTACTCATTAGAATTATTGGACTTGGAGTTATAGAGTTTGATGTTTGCCCTGTCGGTTTTAAATTTTGTATTGGTTCAATGTCTTTGCCATGCCCAATGCTTTCTTTTGCAGTGTGAATGTTCTGCACCATTGTGGGTTTTGTTATTGTTATGGCTCAGTTAAAGATCTTAGATTATGGGGATGTTTAAATATCATTGGTATGGATGAAAAACTGCGGGTTAAAAATATTTTTATTCATTTTCTAGCAGAGAGATACTGAAAGAGAGACAGAGACAGAGACACAGAGAGAGAACACACCAGGGCCACCACCTTGTGGGTATGGCTTATGTGGGTACTGGGGAATTGAACCCCGGGGCCTAAGGCACTGGAGGCAAGTGCCTTAACTGCTGAGCCATCTCTCCAGCCCAAAACTGGGGATTTTTAAAAATAATTTATTTTATTTTATTTATTCATTTTTAAGCAGACAGATACAGAGAGAGAGAGAGAGAGAGAGAGAGAGAGAGAGAGAGAGAGAGAGAGAATGCAGCAGGGCCACCAACTTGTGGGTCTGGCTTATGTGGGTCCTGGGGAATTGAACCCAGGGCCTTAGGCACTGGAGGCAAGTGCCTTAACCGCTGAGCCATCTCTCCAGCCCAAAAACTGGGGATTTTTAAAGTTGAACTGAATGCATTGTATTTTACATCATGTATGATTATTAGTTTGTGGAGGTGGGGTCAGGGATGGACTGTGATGGTTTGACACAGGTGTTCCCCACAAACAAATGTGTTCTGCTCAATCCCCAGCTGATAGAAGTTTGGAACCTAGTTGGAGCTGTGTTATTGGCAGCAGGCTTATGGGGGATCATAGCCAGCTTCCCCTTGCCAGTGTTTGGCACACTTTCCTGTTACTGTTGTCCACCTGATGTTGGCCAGGAGATGATGTCCACCCCTCTGCTCATGCTGTCATTTTCTCTGCCATGAAGAGTCTCCCCCTTGAGTCTATAAGCCAAAATAAACCCAAAGAAAAGGGGGGGAGAGTCTCATAATATAACCCAACCTGGTCTTAAACTCATGCTCATCTTTCCTCAGCCTCCCAAGTGCTGGGATTATGAGTGTGCCCCACACTGTCCAGCTCTTGTTTCTGAAAGTTTGAAGACATCCTGGAGAGATGGAGAGGTGGTAGTATCACTATTATTTTTATTAATTTTAAAAATCTATTCAGAACCTTCTTGGTATCTTATAAGAACAGTTATTTACCTACATTTCTTTTTAACACTTTTCTGTTATTTCTTGCCAACAGAGGCCTAAAACAAGGAGCTGAAGAAATGTTTTCTCAAGAAGGTTTGTGCAGAACAACAGTGAGCAGCCCCAGCAGACAGACTGTGTGCTTCCTGGGAGAGAGTCGTACACCACTGGGAAAGTTGGAACCTGTGCACTCCATGCCAGAGGCTCAAAGACAGTTGTCCTGTAACCCTCAGAGAGAATTCCCCCAGGTATTGCAAAACTAACTAGTTAATTGAGTAAGCAGAGGTCCCTTTCAGAGTGCATTCATTCATTCATTCATTCATTTAATCATTCATTCACCAAAAGGTCAGGTAGTCAATTTAATCATGCATAGAAATGCAGGCTGTGCATTTAGCTGGGCTTCCTTAGCCACATGTTAGCATCTGAACAAGTTAGCTTTAATGAGCCTCATTTGTCTCACCCATGACATCTGAGGACGCTTCCAGTCCGCCACAGAATGAAATAACTTAGTGAATGTGTATTCATCAACTTTCTCATCACTGTGACAGAATATCTGACAGGAGCAACTTAAGAAAGGTTTATTTGAAGTCATGGTTTTGGGGATACAGTCTATCACAGCCGGAAGACATGGCAGTGGGGGCTCCATCTGTAGCAGCAGCTCCTCCTCACATCTTGGCTGGTCAGACATATGAGACCTAGACCTGGATGGATATATCCTCCCTGGTGTCCTGTGCCCTCCAGATTAGCCCCATTCCCCAGAGTTTCCCAACCTCCTAGGACAGCAGCACCTACTGGGGATCAGGTACTCAAACATGTGAGTGTGTGGGCTCAGATTCAAACCATATAGTATGTAAGTCCGTGCTGGTGCGGATGTGAATCAACTGACATCATCTTATCCTAGTGATGGGACTATAAAATGACATAATGCTGAAAGGAGCTTCAACATGTAGATAGCATTTGGGTTTTTATCTCAAAATATATATAATTAAATAATGTTCATTTTTGAGAACCAAAAGCAAGATATAATTGTGACTGAATTTCTTAGCTTTAAAAATATTTCAAAATTGAAACTGGGGTGATTGCTCAGTGGTTAAAGGCACTTACTTACAAAGCCTGTCAGCCTGGGTTCAATTCCTCAATGTCCATGGAAAGCCAGATGCACAAAGTGGTACATATGTCTGGAGTATGTTTGTAGTGGCAATAGGCCCTGGTGTACCCATATACACACTCTCTCTCATAAATAAATATTTTTAATCATTCAAAATGATTCAAAGAAGAGCTCTAAACATGACTTGAGCCATGGTCAGTGTGTGCATACTTTGAAATTAAGTGAAATGTTGTGAAGTCATTTTACAAACTATTAATCATATAAATGAGGAATATCTTCTCATTTTTTTCCAAGGTAGGGTCTTGCTGTAGTCCAGGCTGACTTGGAATTCACTATGTAGTCTCAGATTGGCCTCAAACTCACAGTGATCCTTCTACCTTTGCCTCCTGAGTTCGGGGATTAAAGGCATGTGCCGCCATACCCAGCCCTCTTCTCACATTTTTGCCAGATTATACTCATTTCAATGTTGAAATTTCTGGTTTTTATAGTCCTATCAACAAAAATTTTTAGGTATGTTAGATTAAACTAGATTATTTGCAAATAAAAAACATTCAAGTATCACCATTTTTATCTAGTTCAACCTAACAAAAGAAATGCCCATGAATAAAACATTGCTGCTTTTTGTTTTTGTCTTTTAACTGTTATGGAAAGCAGCAAAAAGTCTAAATGATCTGTAACTGACAGTAGTTTTATTTCAGCCTCGCAATGAAGACCTAGATGCATATAAAATGTCTCAGGGTTGCCTAGAGAGAGAAGTGGAACCAGTGACGAGGAGGCTGGGCGAGGCCCTAGAAGAGGTCCGGAAGCTTGCTGCTGGCCTGCAGGCGGAAGAAAAAGAGCAGAATGAATTAGGTGAGATGTGGCTTCCAGGACCATTGCCTGCATGTTTTCACTGTAAGGATCTTTACTCAAGGTGAAGCATGAACATGCTGATTGAAAAAAAAAGGATGAACACATAAATGTGTGATGAATGGGGCCAGAGAGGTGGCTTAGCGGCGGTTAAAGGTGCTTGCTTCTAAAACCTGGTCCGGTTTCGATTCCCCAGTACCCACATAAAGCTAGATGTACAAAGTGGCATATGCATCTGGAGTTTGCTTCAGTGGCAAGAGGCCCTGGGGCACCCATTCTTCCTCCCCAATTTCTCTTTGCAAATGAATATATATATATATTTTTTGCGGTTAAGGTGCTTGCCTACAAAACCTAATGATCTGAGTTCAATTCCACAGTACCCACAGTGGCACATGTATCTGGAGTTCATTTGCAGTGGTTGAAGGTCCTGGTGTGCCCATTCTCTCTCTGGCTCTGTGTGTGTGTGTGTCTCTCTCTGTTTGCAAATAAAAACTAAAAAGTCTGATCAACACTCCCATTTTTTTTACAGATTTCTGGAACTCTTTACTGATTTACAAGTATAATGTACCTGCTCCAAAGGACACAACTCATATGTGTATTGCCACTCAACACTACAAATACACAGCATCCCAGAAGCCACCTTTGTTCCTTCTCCCTGCCTCCCTGCCTTCCCTCCTCACCCAAAATAACCACCATTCTGACTTTAGACACCATTTCTGAATTTTGACCACATGCAGTATGTATTTGTTCTCTTGTACAATTCTTGGAGTATAATCTACATATCTCAAATACAGTTACTGGATCAGATTATGGGTATGTTCCTTTTTGGTGTTCCAAAGTGCAGTCATGTGTGATTTGACAATGGGGATTCATTCTGAGACTTGTGAGAACATTACAGAATGTGTTTAGAAAAACCGAGATGGCTACAGCATCACCAGGTGATGTGCTCTTACAGGCCTGCCATCTCATAGGATGGCCGCTATTATCAGAATGCTGTTCTACGTGACTCTAGCATTAGCTTTCCTTGTACAGCCCTGGTCTTGGTTGCTCCACATTCATTGTCAGTATTTAGTATTGAGTCTCAGTACCACTTCCTCTTATGGGAAGTGTGCAGGGGTATTAAACATGGCTCTTCTAGGAATTTCTCTGGGATCTGATGAGGTTGAAAACCCTTTCATATGTTGGCTGCTGATTCATTGTCTGTGCTATTTTGTGGAGCCCTTGCCCAAGTCTCTTGCATATTTTCTGTTGTGCTGTATCCTTGTTTTGCTAACTTGTAGGAATTCTTTATCCAGAACATAAGCCTATTGTTGACTATAAAAATTATATATTTTTGCCAGGCATGGTGGTTCATGCCTTTAATTCCAGCATTTGGGAGGCAGAGGTAGAAGGATCACTGAGTTTGAGACCAGCCTGAGACTACAGAGTGAGTTTCAGGTCAGTCTGGATTAAAGTGAGACCCTTACCTTGAAAATACATGTATGTATATTTGCCCTTTGGGAATGTTGATTCATCAAAAGTTTTTTTTTAATAGCAAAAGTTTTGGTTGTTTTTTTTTTTTTTTTTTTTGGTTTTTCGAGGTAGGGTCTCGCTCTAGCCCAGGCTGACCTGGAATTCACTATGTAGTCTCAGGGTGGCTTTGAACTCATGGCGATCCTCCTACTTCTGCCGCCCGAGTACTGGGATTAAAGGCATGCGACACCATGCCAGGCTTCATCAAAAGTTTTAACAGAAGTCTTATTTATGCTTTCTGGGCCTTCTTGTATAAAGCTTTTTTTTCAGTATAAGATTTTTTAAAATGTTCATCCTGAGGGTTTTTTAGTACTTTTACCACTTTGATTATATTTGAATTTCTATCAGAATTTTACTTTTAGTTATCTTTTTATATTTATAACTTGTGATTAAAGAAATTAGGCCAATTTGTGTATATATATGTATATATATATGTATATATATATATATATATATATATATATATATATGGTGTACATGTGTGTATGTGTGGGTGGGTATGCAGGCCTATATGTGCATGTGGAGGCTAGAGGTCAACATAGGGTGTATTCCTCAATTGCTTTCCATCTTACTTTAAAAAAAAAATTTGAGCCGGGCATGGTAGCACACGCCTTTAATCCCAGCACTTGGGAGGCAGAGGTAGGATGATTGCCGTGAGTTCAAGGCCACCCTGAGACTACAGAGTGAATTCCACGTCAGCCTGGACTACAGCGAGACCCTACCTCTAAAAACCAATATATATAATTTATTGAGAGAGAGAGAAAGAAAGAGACAGAGATGGCATGCCAGGGCTTCCAGCCACTGCAAACAAACTCCAGACACATGCACTACCTTGTCCATCTGGCTTTACATGGGTACTGGGGAATCGAACTCAGGTCCTTCTGCTTTGCAGGCAGGCACCTTAACTGCTAAGCCATCTCTCCAGCCCTCCATCTTACTTTTTGAGACAGGCTTTCACTGGACCTGGAGCTCACCAGTTAGGCTATACTAGCAGCCCAGCAAACGCCAGGTGATCCTCCTGTTTCTGCTTCCCTTGAGCTAGGATTATAGGTTTGCACCTCCACACTTGTCTTTCACATGAGTGCTGAGGACATGAACTCAGGTCCTCGCACTTGCACCCCAAGTGCTTTACTGATTGAGCCACCTCCTCAACCCCTAGACTGATGGTGTTTCAAATGCAATGTGTAAGTTACTTTAGAATCCTAAGCACTTTGGGCTGAAGAGATGGCTTAGCGGCTAAGGCGTTTGCCTGCAGTGCAGAAGGACCAGAGTTCGATTTCCTAGTGCCCATATACAGCCAGATGCACAAGAGGGCGCATGTGTCTGGAGTTCATTTGCAGTGGCTTGGAGGCCCTGGTGCGCCCATATTGTCTGTCTGTCTGTTTGTCTGTCTGTCTGTCTGTCTCTCCCTCTCTCTCAAATAAATAAATAAAATATTTAAAAAAAAGAATCCTAAGCACTTTAATGTATTTAATGTATGGAACAGTAATTATACTAAATTGTGTGATTACGTACAAATATCAGAAATGTTTAGGTTTTGTTAAGGATGTATTTCAAACAGTAGACACAAATAACTTTCAGAGTAATGGAAATGATTTTATATCCAGATTGAGTTGTTCATTATGCAGCTGTGTGACTTTGTCAAAATGCAGCCATGTGTACATAAAAAGGAGAGTTTCATTTGCAAATTATACTTCAGTAAACGGCTCTTTTGGTGTTTGTGTGTGTGTGTGTGTGTGTGTGTGTGTGTGTGTGTGTGTGGTATGTGTGTTGTGTGCGCACGCGTACTGCTTGTCCTCCTCTGTTGCTCTACTGCCTTATTCCTTTGAGACCAAGGCTTTCACTGAACCTGGAGCTTGTTGGTTTTTTTGTTTGTTTGTTTGTTTGTTTGTTTGTTTTGTTTTTGAAGTAGAGTCTCACACTAGCCCAGGCAACCTGCTCCATCCATCAGCAGACACTTGGTGTGTTACATTCCAACTGTCACTGAAGTTCTCTTCACAGTGAGTGTCCTAGGACTGTTGGGAAGCAGAAGTAACAAGTGCTTTTTGAATGGAGCAGATGGTACCAATGTGTGCCTATGTGTAACTGCCTGAGTCATCTACTTATGACCAGAACCTTTGTCTAGACATGGGCTTCTCAAGCTTAAGTGTTTCCAAAATATTCACTTACTTCTTTTTTTCCATCTTTATTGCCCAAAATTAGATACATTGATTGAGTAAATATTGTGCTTATATTCCCATTTCCCTCCCCCCAATCCTCAATCCCCTAGGTATCCTCCTCGGTGGGCACACTGGAACAATGTGGCAGTAGGTTATGAATAGCACAGGTGTCGTAGTCAGCCACACGCCACTGGGATGAATCTCCAAACCACGCACGATTTGGGGAGGAACAGATTGAACAGATCCAGGGGAAGAAGTTAAGGGAAAGCTGGCCCCCTTTCACAGATCCAAGCAGAGACAGACAGAAACCCAGCACCAGCACCAAGCAAACACACTGTAACACACTGATTCACACAATGCAGATCTCCAGACCAGGGTTCTGGCTCTTCTTTTGCATATCTATCCTTAGTATTTTACATCCAAATTAGAAAGGGTCAGTCCCCAGGAGGCTAGGCCAAAGTGGTACTTCCTCTAGCCAGAAGCCTGGAGACAACTAATAATTTTAATAAATCCTTAATTCTTTTGGGGGACATTATTCAAACTACCACACAGGAGGCAACAAGGTTGCCCCCCACTTTATGAATTGTAGCTGAGGGGGGTAATGTCTCTGGGTAATCTCTCCCTCATTTACTTCTTTTAACTATTCTTTTTAAAGAAAAGGCTTAATTTATTATTGTTTATTGAGATGAGGTCTTACTATGTTGCCCAGGCTAGTCAAGGGCTTAATTTTATCTTGCTTTCTAACACTCTCTGTATCACAGCAAAAAGTTGGTTGGAGAGCTAGGCATGATGATGTACACCTTTAATCCATCCCAGCACTCAGGAGGCAGAGGTAGGAGGATCACCATGAGTTTGAGGCCACCCTGAGACTACATAGTGAATTCAAGGTCAGCCTGGGCTAGAGTGAGACCCTAGCTTTAAAAAAAGTTGGTTGGAAATGAAAATTTTTAGTCAATTAATAAAAATATTTTTAAGGAATGAAAAAAATTCAAACAGTATGCTTTAATAAGTGAAAATTAAGATAATTTAGATTTAAGAGATGTATTAACCCGTTAAATTGTGTAGCCTTTATTAGAGCCTGATTCAAACAGTTTTTAAACTTTATTTATTTGAAAGCAAAGAAAGAGAGAGGAGAGAGAAAAAAAGAGACAGAGAAAATGGGCACACCATGGCCTCCAGCTGCTGCAAATGAGTTTTAGATGCAAGTGCCACTTTGTGCATCTGGCTTTTTATGGGTACTGGGGAATTGAACCAGGGTCATTAGGCTTTGTAGGCAAGTGCCTTAACTTATGAGCCATCTCTCCAGCCCCTCAAACAAAATTTTAATGTTCATGAATGACTGGAAATGTTAACACTTGGTGGATTATGAATTAAGAAATTATTGTTAGAGCCAGGTATGGTGGCACACACCTTTAATCCCAGCACTTGGGAGGCAGAGGTAGGAAGATTGCCGTGAGTTCAAGGCCACCCTGAGACTACATAGTGAATTCCAGGTCAGTCTGGGCTAGAGTGAGACCCTACCTCGAAAAACCAAAAAAAAAGAAAAGAAATTATTGTTAAACTTAATCATATGTAATGCTATTGAGTTTATATTTAAGGAAGCTCCTTATTTTTTAAGTTATAGATGAACAGCATATCTTGGATTTGTTTCAAAATAATACAGGCCTCCACCTCACACATAAAAATTAACTTGAAATGGACTGCAGAGCTTAATGTAATAGCTAAAACTATAACATTCAGAACACAAGAGTAAATCTTCTGATATTGGTAGAATTATCACATGACCTGGCAACCCCATTGTAGAAAATGTATGTTCACACAAAGACTTCTAAATAAATGTTCATAGCATTACTATTATCATAGTTACAATTATTGTTGTTATAGTAGCCAAAAGTTAGAACCAATCCATATGCCTATCACTTGGTGACACGGTGTGTTCATACTATACAGAGAACAGCATTACTGGCCCTGATACTGTTATACTTAAGGCCTGCTTGTAAGGAGAGCTAAATTGGATTTTGAATTATTTATTTGCATGTGTGTTAGAGAGAGAGAGAGAGAGAGAGAGAGAGAGAGAGAGAGAGAGAGAGAGAGAGAGAAGCAGATAGAGAATGGGTGCGCCAGGGCCTGTAGCCACTGTAAACATACTCCAGACACATGTATCACCATGTGCATCTGGCTTTATGTGAGCACTGGAGAATCAAACTCAGGTTCTTGGGTTATGCAGGCAAGTGCCTTAACTGCTGAGCAATCTCTCCAGTCCAATGCCTCCTTTTTTATTTAGCAAGGTCATTCTCTAACTGGTATTAGTGGCTCACAGCCACATGCTGTTAGTATAAACAATGTCATTTATGCCAAATCCCTGCTTCCTTCTGGGCGCTTGGGATTTAGTCCATGGCAGACAGAAAGTTCATAGATTGTGTGAACTTTCCCTTGGGGAGATGGAAACAAATGTCTACTCACCCCAGGTAGGGCACCAACACCCACACCAGACTTTGGTCTGTCAACCAAAGTAACAATTCCACCCAAGACTATTTAATCATGAACCAGTGAGAGTATTGGTCTTTCTTGTAGGAGCATGGTGATTGATAAGTTTCTTACAGGAACATGGGTGACCTCGAAGCAGCTGCATCACTGAACAGTCTCAACCCAGCATTGATGACAACTTCCCCATAACTGAATAGATGGAGCCCCTCTGTATCAACTAACCTTGCACGCACTATGTACTGTAGCACCTCCTGAGACCACATGTAGTAGGGCAGCTGAGGGGAGGACCAGGAGGGAGTGGCTGAGATTTCAGGTGAGGGTCTGATAAACATCCCCATCCCTTCCTTTGAGGGAAGATCAGTATGCCCAATCTTTATAAAAATTAATTTATTTTTAACAATTGTATAAATGTATATATTTTGATCACGTTCAATAATCCTCCTTACTTTTGTCCCCTGCCATTCCCACTGTACCTCTTCTTCCCATTTAATCTCCCTTCTGATTTGATGTTGTGTGTGTGTGCGCGCACGTGTGTGTACATGTACATGTATGTGCATGTGTGCACGTGTGTGTGCATGCATGTCACAATAAGTTTGAGTTTAATTAGGGTTGCTTGCAATAGTATGGGTGGGTGTTTATTTACTGGAATGTGGGTAATTTACCAATAGCATTTATGCCAAACCCTTGCTTCCTTCTGGGCGCTTGTGATTTAGTCCAGAGATTTCTTTGATGAAAATATTCTAAAGTTGAATTGTATACTCAAAATGGGTAGATTTTATGGTATGTAAACTGGTTACCAATACACTGTTAAAATATTATCAGGACTGAAGTAGATGTATTAGGCAGAAAGTTCAGATGGACTCCAAGAACTCTCCTGCTTGGTATTCTCACCCCATTTTCCCAGTCAGTCAGTTAAACACAAACTAAATATGGCTGTGAAGAGACTTGGCAAGTCCAAAGTCAGTCTTTAAGGAAAGTGTTATCCTGGGCAAACCTGATATTAGATGGTTCTTCAAAGGGTCTGGGCTTTCCATGGCCAAGGAGATTCAAAGGATAAGAGGAATTTAACATGAGGGAAACTCCCCATTGTTAATAAAGGAAGCCTGTGACTATAGGCAGCTCTAAGAGAGATGCTTAGCTGGCCGTCAGCAAGGGGATGGGACTTTTACATCCACAAGAACTATGTTGAACCAACAGTTTGGAGGTGGATGCATCCCCTTAGCTCCAGAGCAAAGCACAGTTTAGTCAATAGCTTGGTCTCTGCCTTCTAAGACTCTGTCTAGAGAACTGTAACTATACCATGCCTGTTTTGAACCATCAAACTGTGAGATCATTGATGGATGCTGTCTGGAGCCACTGAACTTATGAAGTATTTCAGAACACTGAAAAACAATGCAGTATGTAAGGAGGCAGAGGTAGGAGGATCACCGAGAGTTCAAGGCCACCCTGAGACTACATAGTGAATTCCAGGTCAGCCTGGGCTAGAGTGAGACCCTACCTCAAAGAAAATGTATAGGATTGAAATGCTAGTGGAAGGTTAGGGGGATGGCCCAGCAGTTAAAGGCACTTGCTTGCAAATCCTGAAGGCCTAGCTTCAATTCCCCATATCCAAATAAAAACACGAAGTGGCATAAGCATCTGGAATATGTTTGTAGTGGCAGGAGGCACTGGTGCATCCATCTCTCTCCTCCTCCTTTCTCTCTTTCTTTCAAAGAAAAAAGAAGGCAGGAAAGAAAGAAGGAAGGAAGGAAGAAAAATATTAAAGGCAAAAAGAAAGAATTGTCAGTGGACCTTAGGTGAGCAAGACCTGACTCTCCTGTGCAGAGTTTTGAGCAGGACAATCTAGGACCAAGCTATACCATTTATTGCATGACTCTTATTCACCTTCTATTCATATTTTCAGAGTCTAAGTTTTTCCAATAACTACAACAAACAAAGAAATCACCTCTAGAATCTCTACCCTAACCTACACATTGGTTTCCCCATTTTACGTTCTTTCTAGCAAGACATTAGACTTCCAGTTTTTCTATGCCCTTCCCAGCCCTTGTTTTCTAGGTAGGAGAGTTTTATTTTACATAATGACCATCATAATGAATATAAAGTGGTATTATGGTTTTGATACACATTTCCTTAATGGCTAGTATGATGGTAAATCTCTATTGTCAATTTTGTTAAATCAGAAATCAATATGAGACACACCTCTTAGCATGTCTTTGAGGGCATTTCCAGAAAGGATTCACTGAGTGGGAAGGACTTTCCCCCATCCAAGCAGCAGTCCATTTATAAAGAGATACCAGGGCTGGAGAGATGCCTTGGTAGTTAAAGGCACTTGCTTGCAAAGCCTGGTGGCCTGGGGGATTCCCAGTACCCACATAAAGCCAGATGCACAAAGTGGCACATGCATCTGGAGTTCACTTGCAGTGGCAGGAGGTCCTGGTATGCCCATACTGTGTATCTGTTTCTCTCTCCTTTTCTTTCTCTCTCTCTCTCTCTCCTTACAAATAAAAAGATTTTAAAAGGGAGATCCCAGGGAAAAAGTGTTTTCTGCCTGTCTGTCTTCACCCTTTGCTGTTGAGTACATCTACCTAATTGCTGCCATTCCTCACTGATATTGGAACCCAGCTTCTTCAGCCCCCCAGTATGTACTGAACAATAGTGTCTCTCCAGGAATCCTCCAGGCCTTCAGTGCAGATTGGGACTGCTTACGCATTCAGCCTCTTGGGCTGAACAGCCCCTGAGTTCTGAGCCTTTCTAGCATGTAGACAGCCATTGTTGGACTGGCCAGCCCATGTTGAGTAAGCCAAGCTAATAAATTCCCTTTGTAATATATATTCATTCTATTTCTCTAGAGAACTTTGGCTATTTTATTGATTTTTTAATTGATAATAAATATCTTTTTATATGTTTCTCAGCTATTTATGTATTATCCTGTGTGGGAGAAAATATCTATTCAATCCTTTTAACATTTCTTAACCTTTTTTGTTTTTTAATTGTAGGATTTTTGTAGTAAGCATTCTGGATGTTGTTTTCTTAGAAGATCTATGGAGTAACCCATAGCCCCATGGAGCTTGGCATGGGGATCCCTGTGAATGTGCACCAGCTTTTCTAGTACCCATTTGAGCAGGTGGTCACTATCTTCCACCAAAAGTAACCCAACCCCATGGATAAATATATCATCTCTGTAAAAATTGTTGAAGAAACAACAGGAATCCTCTATAGAAAGAGGACTGGAATCTGTCAGAATGTGGCTCTGGAACTTCAAAGGAATATGAACATTTTAAAGGTACCCAGTATCCAGTTAGAAGAAGAGCTGCTGATTCACCTTTAGAAAAGAAATATGACCACAAGGAGTCACTACCTCATGTGGACACCACATGCATCCATGAAAGATGAGTCTGTCTTCCAGAAACATCGTACAAGATCCTGAGAAGAAACCTTATTGGGATTGCTTAATCTGGATCTATCAGAGGAGGATGCGATTTTTGTGGTAAATAAGAAATGATCATGGCATCAAACTATCTGACCTTGGGACAGAGTTCATTCAAAGAGGCAAAAGTTCCATTGTGGGGACTAGAGCTCTTAACTGTATTTTGGAAACTTTTGCTAGTGCATTCTTGAGACAAGGAGCCCCGAGAGTCCATTTATCAAGGCATCTGGACACTGAAAAGAAGACCCCTGCTCCTGGACGTTGAGAAGAAGTAATATCCATGAGTATAAGAATGCAAAAATCAAAGCATGTCCAAGATAAAATTCTTAAAATGTAGGGGGAAATGAGAGCAGAAAAAGAGATGCAAGCCCAATGTGGCTCAGCCTAGTTCAAGGAAGGTAGGATCCGAGGAGAGGAAGCCTTGGATTACATCATCCCCTACAAGGTGCACACAGTGAATTACAAGGAGCACTCTAATCTTGTCCTTTTGTTCTGGAAAGCTGCCCCCAGTTCATAGATAAGATCAGTGAAAATGGTTCAGAACAACCTACATGGCTCTTCCTTTCTCCTCAAGGGTACAAACATGAGAATGTGAAATATCACATACAGTGATAAATAGCTATAATAAACACATCTAAGAAACATTCAGATGATCTCCATAATTGAGAATCCAGGGGGAAAGAGGGACTTTCATATCTATCTTGTGAGGTCACACCTGGCCATATCTGAGCCATTCAGGGCATCTATAGTTCTGTTGTTATTGTCTCCACCCAATTCATTATCTCCCTGGAAATCTGGCCTTCCTATTGGCTACATCATTTTTTAATATCATCTCACTTCCAAACCTATCATCAATTGGTACATCTTGAAGTTTCCAAGGAGATGTCTGTAGTGGCCACTGTCTCATACTGGACACACGTGCCTTTTGGCTTCAGCAAATCAGACAACCCCTCTTATTTTTATCCTTTGTATCTGTGATATTACCTTATCAAAGACACCTGAC
This sequence comes from Zapus hudsonius, assembly GCA_004024765.1. Taxonomy (NCBI): domain Eukaryota; kingdom Metazoa; phylum Chordata; class Mammalia; order Rodentia; family Dipodidae; genus Zapus; species Zapus hudsonius. The sequence goes on from PVHP010019020.1 coordinate 29,413, forward strand.
TTCAAACAACTTACAGTGATGCTCCAAACAACAGATTAACCCCTATGTTACAGGCTATGCGAATGTAAGCCTTCCACCCGGAGAAGACCAAGCAAGGATCCTCTCACAATTTGGGAGTGACATAGAATTAAAAAACGAAACTCCATCACATCATAACTTCTGCTCTGCAGATGAGATCATCCACCTGGCATCCATTTATTCTGAAGGGCACATTGAACATGTCTTCATCCTTAACAAATACATCATGTTCTTTGTTGGGAAACTCCCAAACACTAGGATTATAAATCATCTATCATTCCTTAAAAGATACAGTTCAGGAATCAAAGGAAATATTGTTTCCCAGTGTAGAGGGACTGAAGAAGTGTTTAAAAGATTCAGCAAAGAATATGAACAATATAAAGAATAAAAGAGGAAGCAGAGGAATCCGCTTACAATGTGATCATCTGGCAACAAATGAATGGGACCAGCTCCACGCCTTTGAGAAGAAGACCCAGGAACAAGAGCTGGGGGAAGAGTGACTCCGTATTAGGCTTAGAAAGGTGAGCTGCTCATGCATGCTTTTGTCCCCACATCTGTGTCTTTTCAGGAGTGATAGATGATTTATAATCTCAGTGTCATCTACAGAGTATTCAAGGTTAAGGCCAGTTTACAGGTGCGGGACAGGTCACTGAGCAAAATGCTCCTCTCCTACCATTGGTAGATTGCGCCAGATGGTGATGCCCCTGAAGTTGTGCTCAGAGTTCCTCCAGTCAGCAGGACCAACATCAACTGTGAGGCAGTAACTGTGGGGCTTTCTGTGGAAATCTGGTCAGGAATGAGCTTACCATCACTCATGTTCTGACCCTGACTACTGCAACACAGAGTATGAGGAGGAAATACATTTTTATGCAGGATGACTGGGGCCTCCTCCCACTGGGGTGAAATCATGTCCATCCCACCCAGATGGCCTTTCTTTCCAGTGTGGACCATCACACACACTGCACACACCAGGTAATACTAGCAGAATCCATAGCTGTGTCTGCACCCTCAGATTCCAGGAAAGTAGTGGCTCTTTAAATGAACAGACTGGGACTACCGAAGATTTCCTTGTCATCAGAGATTTCATCCTCATATGAAGGTTACCTCCATTCTGTGACTGCAGCCATGTGATGCTTAAGGACAGAGTTGTGATTGTCATAGACCTTCCGTGGGAGTCTCACCCACCTTCTAACAGCCACAAACACAAATCGGTTTACTATGGACCTTGAATTTAAGCTTTCCACAAAGCTTTGGAAACGTTTTAAAACAGAACAGAAAGGGAACAACCCTATAAGAAGATTGGTTTTGTATTTCTGACCTGAAAAGAAACCATTAACTCTCTGTAATTTTAAGACAAGTCTGAAAATGGCATATCATACTAAGGAACCAATTCTAAAATTAGTTGAGAGAGAGAGGCTCATTATGTAGCCAATATCGCTTTCAAAACCATGATTCTCCTGTCTCAGCCCCCTGAATGCTGGGCATTATAGGCATGCACCACCACATCTAGCTTGCCCACCCTTGTCTATGCAGGAGTGTAGACAGGCCTGGTTTAGAGAGGAGGGCTGGAGATTTTCTCTTTCCAGGAACAGAGATGATGGTGTGGCACAAGGTCCATCTGGGCTGTTCATTGAAAAGCATCACAAGTGCAAAACTTGTGTCATCCCAGAAGAAGGCTACAATGAAGAAGCTGAAAGATGTTGTCTTCCCAAAGGCTGAACACTTAAAGACAGAATTCTTAAAAAAAAAATACTCAAAGGAACATGAAGAATATATGCTAAAGAAGATTCAGGAGGGATTAGCCGGCACTACCCTCGCTGAAGAAGAACTGAAAAGTTGCATCAAGTTGCTGGGCACAGTCAAGAGCTGGAAGAGGAGCTGGAGAAAGCACAACATACTTTCCTGGCAATCTGAGCACATGGACTCTGGCCCAAGTGAGCCTGACTCAGAGTCATCCAGACAGGATTCCAAGTATTATAGTGATAGACATGGGTCACAGGCGTCACCTATAATAGAGCTTTCATACCTCGAATGCCAAGTGTCACAGACACAGATATGAGGGATGGACTCCACCAGGTAGTGATCCCTCTTAATCTCTGTGCCAATTTTTTCCAAATAGCAAGTGCCAACACTGCCTGTGAAATTGACTGTGTGGAACTTGGTGCAGAATGTGTTTACCATCTCCAAGGCTGGCCCTGACTACTGCTATACTGTAAATGAGAAAGAACTCTTCCTTATGCAAGATCAGTTTGACCTGTTAACTCTAGGCTGGATTCATACACATTGCACACAGGCGGCGTTTCTATCCAGCATTGATCTTCACACTCATAATTCTTACAAATGATGCTGCCAGAATCAATCATAATTGTCTGTTCACCTCAGTTCCATGAGACTGGAATGTTGCATTTACTAGACCTAGGACTACAGGAAATCTCTTAGTGCCTAGAAAAATGATTCCACCCTCATGAGCAAGATAGTCCTCTCTACCCCCTCCTTCAAGCTCAAAGCTAATTCCATCATTGCCCTTGAATCTCCATATTTGAAGAAGACAAGGAGAAGGTGGGCAACAACAAGGGAAGAACATTTAAATTTTTTTCACTTGAAAATAAATGACAAGCTGACATTTAAGGAACATGGGAAATAAAGGTGACTGGGTTGCAGGACAGAGCACCTCTGTACCCATCTTCCTACATTGAATTGTTACCTTTCCTCCCTCTTCTAACTTGTCACCTTGTTAATTGTCTACAGGAGGGCTCAGAACCCCTGAAAAAAATGTTAGAAAGTTATTTAATACATATTTAAGATATTTTTCTTCTACAATAAAAAACTCTCTTAAAAATTAGTTGAAAGACAGAGTGTTTGGTCCCTCTTCATAGTTATCTACCAACTTGTTTATTGCCTTTGAATTAAATAAAGGCACCTGTGCA
>PVHP010019021.1:0-32376 GCA_004024765.1 Zapus hudsonius
CAGCAAGGGAGAAAACCAAGGTCAGCACGACCTGGACTCTGCCTCACTGAATGCTGAGGAAGCCATAGCGCTTCTCGCAGACCCCGATTCCTCCTTGGAGGGCCATCGTGACACCCAAAAGGACATACTTGTTAAATTTTGGCTTTATACCAGGTCTTGAACACTCAGAGAGTAATTTGTAACCAAGAATATATATGATAATAAGTCTAATCCTATGACTAAATGTCATAAGCCTCCAACCATCAAAATGGTTTCTAACAGGATGGGATCTAAAATAAATATATACTGGACAGCTCCCACTGACACTAAAAGAGTTTTGCAACACCAATCTCTGTATCTGGTTTGCCCCAGGAAAGATTGGAAAATATATTTTAAAATTTCCTTAAATATAGGGAAGACAAGATAGACACCTTAGCATGCTCAACTTGGTTACAGATTTGGATGCAGGTGGACTGTTGTCTGGCATGTTTGTTCCTTCCATTGGAGAGAATACTGCTAGGAGAATCTGCTAAATTCTGAATTCTAATAGTGAGAAAAATCACAGGGCTCTGAATGCCCTCATACCTACCCTAGGTGTGCTTATGTTGTTGTTGGGGTTGAATGCTGTATGTTTCTCTTCTTGATAACTCTGTTAATATATGTCATGTGCTTTGCAAGCCATGCAGGAACTGTCTCAGACCATGTCAGATGCTGCAATGCCATTCGATGGGCAGTTCTAGGGATGAATCTCGAATTTCCACGGTGGACAGCAACCTGGCAATGAATCACTCTCCAACACTCCCCACTTCTGGGGGGAGCTACCCCACCTCCTGCCTCACAATGTGAGATAGGAAAAAATCTTGGCAATGTGATATATGGCTAAGGGGTCTCTCTCGGGCCTTAGTTAGGGACCCTCCCCTCTCTGAGGGATACCCCCAGATGCAATAACTTCGTGTCCTATTCAGCAGGAAATAGATGAGAGAGAGACTTCTTTGTCCCCATTCCTAACAGCAGTTGGGGTGCCCTCAAGAGAGGGGGAACATATGAAAGTCTAGGAATAAGACCCCATACAAGAATTCCAGGCCCATTAGTTATCCTGTTGCTAATTCTAACAGTAGGCAACAGTATACCACCATAAGGGAGGTGGAAACTGGTCTCTAGGATTAGAGACTGCCCATAGGAAAAGGGGGGATGTTAGAGAAAAATTAAAAATTAGAATAAAAGTAGAGAATCTCAGGACAAGAAGGAGCTAATTATTAATAAAAGGAAGTAGGAAAAGTGAAATATCTATCTCAGAATGGTATGTTGGTACGCAGCCCCCACCTCACCCTGCCCCTATAATCCTGCCTTTGTTTCCCTGTAATCTTGCATCTGTGGTTAAGCCCAGTAAAGACTGAGAATGGGTTCTATAGATATGGAAAAAATGTGCAAATGCCCAGGTTACTGGAAAAGTCTGTAAATATTCCCTGAATTGTGATGCATGTTTGGATTCCTTTAAAGGACCTGCTAGAACTTAGCTCTTGGCTTTTTTGCCTCTGTCCGGCTATGGATACACACTTGAGCCCTGGGCATGCCTGGTCATTTTTAATAAAACCCTTTGCATGTTGCATAGGAAAGTTGGTCAGAGTCTTCTTTTGAGTCGGGGGTCCGGGGTCCTAACAGTATTGGTCTAATTTCTACTTCTTTTGCCTTATAGCTAGGGAAATGATTACTCTGTGCCATTGTATATTGAAATTATATAACCAGATTAATTTTAACTTCCAAACCAGAGACAATTTATGGGAGGAATGGGATTTATTTGAAGCTTGCAGATCCAGAGGAAGTTTCATAATGAAAGAAGAAGCTGGCCCCTTTTCACAGATCCAAGCTGAAAGAAAAACCATCAACAACGCCACAAGCAAGCAAACACAAAAAGTGGCAGGAACCCAGGCAGAGCTCAGACCTCTCTGCATATACCTTTAGGCAGGAAATCAGATCCTCCCCCAAACATACATTTGGGCTGGATCCCAGGATTCAGCCCTCCAGTGACACTTCTTCCAGCCAGGTGGCTGGAAATCCAAGTTTCCAGCATTAATAAAATTCCTTAGTCTATTGAAGGACATATAATCAAACTACCACAGATGGCTTCATTGAAGTTTTTTCTTCTGATATGACACCCCAATAGTCAAGTCATTGGTTCTTTTTCCTTCTTGTATTGTGTAGACATTTTAAAGTATATACCAAGTAGAATAATATGAAAAACTTCTCTGAATGCAGCACTCTGCTTCACCAATGTCAATTCATAACCAATATTATTTTGTGAATATCCCTTCCCTTGAATATTTTGAAGCAAATCTCATATTTTACATTTTTATCTATAAATGTTTCTGTGGATATTCACAAAAGATTATTATATACTGATAAGAATTATTTCAACTATCACCTAGTACTATTATTGGTCCTAACAGTCCAAAATTAGTTAACTATCTAGAAAATTTCCATATTTTATCTAATTATATACTACTTTTTATATTCCAGTTCAGAATGGGAATTTAAAAAGGTTTAGTCACTATTTTTTTATTATTATCAATCTCCTCTATTAGTTACTTCTGCTATGATCAAATACCTGACAAACAACCTAATGAAGGATGGACAAATGTGACTCCATGATTTCAAAGGCTTCATTCCTTTATGGTGGGGAGGACATGATGGATCAGAGCAGTCTACATTATGGTAGACAGGAAATAGAGAGACAGAGAAGAGGCTAGGACAAAATAGAGAAACTAAGGCTCTTCCCCAAAGACCTATTTCTTCTAGCTTGAATCCACCTCCAAAAGTTTCTATCACTTCTCAGAATAGCACCACAGGTAGGGATAGAACATCCAACACATGAGGCTACTGGGGAGAGTTCATATTCAAATCATAACATCTCTTCCTTCTTGTGATTATCAATTAGTTATCAAATGCTACAGATCAGATTACCCTCAAAAGCTATTAGTGTACAATTACAAATATGAATTTTTTTTACAATTTCTTTCTTTCTTTCTTTCTTTCTTTCTTTCTTTCTTTCTTTCTTTCTTTCTTTCTTTCTTTCTTTCTTTCTTTCTTTCTTTCTTACTTGTTTCTTTCATTGTTTGAAGTATGGCCTCACTCTAGTCCAGGATGACCTAGAACTCAGTCTGTACCCCATACTTGCCTTGAATTTATGGCAATATTATCATCTCAGCCTCTTAAATTCTGAGATTAATGATATGAGTGACTTTATATCAAAATTTCTGCCAAGATGTTGATCCAGGCTATAGTTGTCTGTGTGCTTGAATGAGACTAAAGAATCTGCTTCCAAACTCCATCCTTCATCATTTGGGCCTCTATATAGGGCTTTTTGAGTATTGTGATTGACTGAATGTTTGTGGTCTACCTTCCTAATTTCATATGTTGAATGTCAATACTTATTGTTGTATTAGTAAGAGGTTTGGCTTTGGGGAGCATATTGGTGCCCTTTTAAAAGTGGCTTTAGGGATCATGCTACAGGCAATGAAATTTTTTAGGTTTTGGTCACAGCTCATTTCTTCATGCTTAATAAGATTGTTATCTATGTGAAGAGATCCCTAATATTTGAAGAGGAAGCTCAGCATTCCTAGTAAAGGCATAATTTAGGTTACAATTATGATAGAATAGAAGAGAAAGAACATTGGACAGAAAATCAGAAAACTGGGGTTCATCTTCCAGGGCTACAGTCATTCAGTTTATGTATTTTTACATGTGTCCTTTAACCATGGGATACCAGTTAACTCCCTTGTGAAATGAGAGAGCTACAGCAGTTCATCTTTAACACCTGTTGTAATTTGAGAATGTATATGCTTAAGGGGTTGGTTCTAGAGTCTTGAAATACCAGGGTTAGAAAGTGATAGTGATACTGAGACATTGAAATTCAAGTTCATTGTAAGTGAAGCAAGATAAGAGAACTCATGCCACTCAGTCTCTCTGCCTCAATCTTCCCTGCCTTTACAGTTTTCCTACTGAAAGATTAAATAAGAGAAAAAGACTAGTTTGCCATTTTTATAGTAGATATTATAGATACTATGAATTTAATAGACTTTCATTTAACACAAAGACCAAAGTAAATGTTATTTTAGTTCTATGTGTCTAAAATGGTCACTAGGGCTGGAGAGATTGTTCAGTGGTTAAGACACTTGCCTACAAAGCATAAAGACCTGAATTGGATTCCACAGTGCCCACATAAAGCCAGATGCATAGGGTGGCACAAGTGTTTGGTGGAGGCCCTGGCGTGCTCATTCTTTCTCTTTCTCTCCTATCTCTCTCTCTGTTTGCAAATAAGTAAATATAAATATTTTTTAAAATAACTAAATAAAATATTCACTAATCAAAAAAAAAACAGTTTAAACCGGGCATAGTGGCACACACCCTTAATTCCAGCACTTGGAAGGCAGAGTTAGGAGGATCACCATGAGTACGAGGCCAGCCTGAGACAATGTAGTGAATTCGAGGTCAACCTGGACTACCCTACTTTGAAAAATCAAAAAACAAACAAACAAAAAAAACCCCAATTTATTTGTAGAGAGTAATTTTCCTAATTTTAAACAGAAAATAACAAAAGAACACTTTATGCTTTCCAGTGCATATTACTGTGCATACTGTTCCACTTTGGAGCAGCTAACTACCTTGCCTGATTATACTTTTAGGGAACTTGTTAATACATACTGCAGCAGGCTCTTGGCTTCCAAGTTGCCTTATTGACAAACCTGATGAAAGTGGATGGAACAAATTGGCACTCAGCATTATAAAATAGGAAGAATTAAATAAAGCAGCTTCAATATTAAACTCAGACCTCTATGAAGATATTCCCTTGAGTTATGGGGATTTTGACATGATGGACTGGCTAAACCAAAATTCATAATCCTATTACAGTCTCCTACACCCACCTAATAAGCTTCAATAGCTGTTTCCTTAGCATCTGGGATATTGCCATCTTCCTCTAGGCTTTTCTGTATAGAGCTTATAAATTCTTTACTGTTCCCGTTAAATACTTTGTTATTTAAAGTAGTATAAAAGAGAGTATATAAGTATATATACATATTGATACATTTTGACTGTAATAATACTCTTAGCCTATTGGGAACTTCATATTATTAATAATTTCAGAGGAAAACTTTTAAGAAAAAAAGCTGAAGGCTTAGTTGTAATGAGGCATTTGGAAAGGAGGAGGGGGTATGTTTGTGTGCATAATGAAAATATGGAACCTTTTGGGATGTTATGAACCATAGTGTACTAATACATAATCTTTCCATCTCACTGTTCCAGCAGACATCTTTGTAGCCTGGATGAACCCTTGCTAAATGCCTTTAGCTCATGTTTTGTTTTAAGTATTGTGTCTCCTGACATTTGCTCCTGGGGTTAAAGGTGCTATAGGGTAAATTAGACAGAGAAAGGAGGACAATACTAAGAAGCAGAAGATGGTGGCTTAGAATAATGAGCCCATTTTAAGCTGAGCTGTGTGGTTCATATGAAATAATTAACCCCTTATAAACATTTGTCTGACCATCCTAATTCTCATTATGTTCAATAAGTTTTATAATTATCATTTAACTAAATAGCACTAAAAACTGCTTATATCCTACCATTAAGGAAGCTTTGTAGAATTCTTTTCTCATAAATCATCTGGAGTTGTTTGCAATTTGAAGTTGTTTTATTTTTCTTCTGGTTTGTGTGCAGGTTGCTGTTTTGCTGTCTTAACAAGTATTTTCAGGCTGTTAATTATATAATGTGCTCTAGAGTTTTGTTAGCCTTGTAAGGGTAAAGGACCTTAGTAAGAAATATTTTCACATTTTAATTAGAAGAATATAGGCTTAAACAATTATCTGTCATTTTAACAAAATGAATCCAAAGATGCTAAATGGATATAGAGTGATTAATTACTTATTCTCAAGACCTGTGCCATTTAGTTCCTGGTGATAAGATGGTGATAAAGTACTTTGACCCAGGAAGAAAGAAATGAGGGTATTCTATTGATAACAATAGAAAACAGTGTTGAGAACACTCAAATGTATGTTCAAGATGGAAAGCATCTGGGTCATCCACTTCTATTGCTTTGTACTTGTAATTACTTTTAATAATCATACTAATAGTTAAGGTAATATTTATTAATGAACATTTTACTTAATTAAGACTCTTCTCATTGCAAGGGACAAAAACCTATTTAAACTAAGTGTTTATTGAAGAGCTCCAGAGAGGCTCAAGGGAATTTGGGGCAGGAAATATCTTACATATACATCTAGATTTCTCAAAATGAGATCTTTGCTCTCCCTTCAAGGGGTTTCTGAGGTCCTCCACAGAAACTCTACATACCCTGGTCTATCCGCCTGTTCTGTCTTCTGACAATGATTCTTGCTCCTTAATTCTACCATTCTTTGATAGGCATATGAGTTGGCTTCTCTCTCTCTCTCTCTCTCTCTCTCTCTCTCTCTCTCTCTCTCTCTCTCTCTCTCTCTCCCTCCCTCCCTCCCTCCCTCCCTCCCTCCCTTCCTTCCTTCCTTCCTTCCTTCCTTCCTTCCTTCTTTTCTTCCTTTTTCTTGCTTGTTTTTGCACTAGAACTCATGTTTCCAACAACCTCTAAGATAAACTTTATGCCTTTAGGTCAAATTCCTGCCTCGTGTCAATCAGTTATTAATATTTGTGCTATATGGTATCTAATTTAGTTCCACAACAACCTTATTAGATATACTAAGTACCACTCTGGTATTCTACTTTATAAAGGGTAAAATGAGGCATGCAGAAGTTAAGTATCCTTTCCAAGGTAATCATATAACTGCATGTAAGGTCTGTGCACTGAATTTACACATTGTACTGATAAGTGCACCTGTTAATTAGAATATCTAGATTCTGGGTCTTGACTCTGTGGCTCACCTGGACTGATTTACTAAATCTCTGGGGTATTCAGTCAGTCCATGAACACATTAAGATTTATTTCTATGAATTGGTTAATACAAACTAGAGGGAGGAATAGACGCCCAGTAACATATAGTCATAGGACTTTCCTTCTCACAAAGAGTAGAAATAAGTAGAGAGATTCAACTGAAGTTGAATGAAGAAGCATTTGTTTAAACATGTTATGCAACCTTTTGGATATCCAAGGACAGGAACCAGCAATTTGACTATAGAGCATCATAGATTGGATCCAAAATTTAAGTTAGAAATATAAGTTGCTTCTCACCAATCTGTACATCCTCTATTTCTCCCTAGGTTCTCTGTGTGAATGTAACTGCCACTGTTGTGACACAGTATGCCCCTTATGTCAAGTGTCTATATGATGTTTTTCTGACTGAACTCAGGTTCCTGTGGTACCATCTTACTAGCACGTGCCTCATAGTAGCCTACTACAGGTTGCAGGTTCATTAGATCAGTCTGTAAGAACTGTCATTCATACCAAGCTGTCAGGAGGATACTTTTTGGAGAAAAAAGGGAAAGAAAGAAAGAAAGAAAGAAAGAAAGAAAGAAAGAAAGAAAGAAAGAAAGAAAGAAAGAAAGAAAGAAAGAAAGAAAGAAAGAAAGAAAGAAAGGAAGGAAGGAAGGAAGGAAGGAAGGAAGGAAGGAAGGAAGGGAGAGAGAGAGAGAGAGAAAGAAAGAAAGAAAGAAAGAAAGAAAGAAAGAAAGAAAGAAAGAAAGAAAGAAAGAAAGAAAGAAAAAAAGAAAAGAAAAGAGGGAGGGAAGGAAGAAAGGAAGGAAGGAAGGAAGGAAGGAAGGAAGGAAGGAAGGAAGGAAGGAAGGAAGGAAGGAAGGAAAGAGATTTTATTTCCAGGCGACATCCATTAGGACAAGCATCATGAAAAGGCCACTGACCAAAAAGTTGAATCCCTAGCTAACACATGGGACAAATATAAACTTATGTTTAATGAAGTAGACCATCAAAATCCCTGTTTTGAGAAGATTGCACATTCATGAATATGTACTCATTGCTGAATTCAGTAGATTTTAATAGTGAATGACATCTGTATCATAGAAAGGAACATCAATTCATTAACTTATTTCCTTTCAAAGAAACAAACAAGAATGCAGCTGGAATTGGAGCACTGGCAATAAATTGTTCATTCTTTACAACGTGATGCATTCATTGGGACCTGCATGAAGATAACCTAACAAACAAAATGAAAATGTATATTGTCTGTGCTTTATATTGTGGAATTTTTAAAGTTACTGTAGCACAATTATAAATCAGTATTATAAACACGCTGCCCATGGCTTGGTTGCATGTATGTATGCATGTATTTATTTGTTTTAATTGAGACTGAGTAAGGCTGTCCTGGAATGTGCTATGGAGCCTAAACTGGCTCTATTACATTTCAGCCTTTTGAGTGCTTAGATTTCAAGCATGCACTACCAAACCCAGTGATAGTTTTGTTTTATTCAATGGTTTAGTGAAAAATATCGTATATATTTAGCTACAAATTTCAAAGAATTATTCTGTTTCTTCTTTTCTGCCATGATAATTCAACCCTCTTTAATAAGGACATATCCATGATCAGCTATATAAATGACTTCAATAATGATTTATAATATACGAGTAACAAGATTTTTTTAAGTGGAATATTCACTTTACTAAGTTATCTTTCTTTGTTTTTAACACGTTCTGGTGAAATACATTCTGTGTGCCCCTAAATACAAAATTCATGCTAGTAAATGAAGCATATGCTTTTGAAGAATATATGGACATGAGGAAAATATATACTCTACATTCCTATTTGTAGCTTCCATTCACTTGACATTATATGCCTTCACTCTGGGAAAAACATTCTAGAACACATTAAGCAGGATATAAAAGATGCATTGACATGATCCCTATCCTCTGAATTTGTTTTAAAAATAGAAAACATATACTATTTATTATTTAAGGGACTCTTATATAAAGATAAAATCCATGAGAGTAACCATGTTTGACCACATATATTGTGTATGTGTGCAATATATATCTAAGAGATAACTTCACTATATTCAAATTTGCACATATTTTCAAAAACCTGTCTAATTTGAAGCCAGAAATACACTAGTTGTTTTATTTACTACAGTGGCTGCAAATAACTAATACAGTCCTTAAATTTTTTTCTGTCTTTGCATATGTGAAATTTATGCATTTTGGCTCCTGCGCATATATTTCCTATTTATTTAAGCTTTCTTCTATAAAATCTTTATCTTTCAGATATGATTCATAGCACTGTGATTGTTTTTACTTATTGCTATTCTACCATTGGGATATTTTGGGAAATCCTATGAATTGTGCATTTAGAAATATATAGTTGGTTTGACTGTTACTCTATTCTGTAATCATTTATTGGACAGTAGCACTATTGTATTTATATTTAGTGGCAAAGAAGAATAGAGTATTTTGTTATGATGTGGCAAATGAAGATTTCAAGACTGTGAAAAAAGATCTGTACAGTAGACTCAGCACTAAAGTGTGTGAAATATTCAGGTGAAGAACAGAGCAGGAGGAAGTATTCCTAGTCCATGAGAGCTGCCACTCACAAAAGGGGTATGTTTTTTCTAGCTCAGACAGCCTTCCAAATATATTATTAACTAAGGAATCCTGATTCTAATGCTGAATAGAGAAGCAGGAATGACATATTCATAACAAAAGTCAGTATTGGTATCCCAGCATTCCAAGGGTGTGGAAATAACTTTGGGAACAAATTCAGAAAATGCAAAGAATATTTCCTAACTGATGTTTAAAATAGAGGCATCACTAGGAAAAAGTTTTTCCTCTAGTTTTTCTCAACGTTTTTGACCCTGTCCAAGGCCTACTAAGGGGTGAAATGTGGCTGAGGTAGCTTTATAATGGGAGAGTGAAAAGGAGAAAGCAATCACATGTTTAGCTTCTAGAAGAAGGGAAAGTGCATGAGGTGTCTACTCTAGTAGATTTGAATGTTGACTGGTACCACTAATATGCTACCCATAATAACCAAAGCAGAAAGGTTTTTCATAAGCAGAGGCCTGGTCTCTCTTTTATGCTGACTAACTTTGTCTGGCTCTTTAGCTTAGCAAATTGACATCTTTGTCCCTGCTACTCAGAATCATTGCTCTAAAAACAGTTGAGCTGAAGATTAAAATTAAGAAGGAATGGAGAAATTTAAAATTTACAGAGAAACTTCTGTTTGGTTTCACTCTGTTAGTTGTTATATGTAAAGCATTTATGCATCTTAAATCCATGCCTGAGCATTAGGCATGTTCTCAAGTTTACAGGTGAAGGACTGGAGGATTAGAGAAATTATTGAAGATCACAGATAATGAATAGTTGAGTTCAAATCTCAATATCAGTTTATCTAATTCCAAAACACATAGTGTTTCCTTACATTCTTGCCTTTTACTTAGGGTATCATTAAAATGATTTCTAGGATTGCTTAATTTTTTGGGGGGTCATATTTCTGGAACACTAGTAGCTGATATATATTTTTTGTTCTTGCCTCAAATAAGACGAGTAATACCACTATATGTTAAGTACTGGGTGATTAAATGGTAGAAATATTCATTGAAATACTTTAAAGAGTTTTCAAATCATAGAGTTGAAAATTCATGCTATGCTCTAGGCATTATTGATCCTGAGTTATCTCTGGCAGGTGGATATAAATACTTTTTAAAAAGATCTCTCATGAAAAAAACACTGCAGGTTTTTCTACAGTAATTTACCTCACTTCTGAAAAGGCTCACAGACAGATGTGTGCGCATCATTAACCCAATGGCATAACTTCCAGTTCCAGTGATTCAGACCAAAAAATAATATGTAAATTATTCAAAAGGTCTCTTAAATTACTTATAGACACTATAGGGTATTTTTCTTTATATTGAGAATTGTCATGAATGAACATAGTATAAATTTGATCATAATCCCCTCCTGTTACCTTCTTTTGTCCAGTCTCTCCTACCCTCTATTCCCTTGGACCCTTTCTTTCTAAGTAGTACCTCTTCTGTTTTGATGTCTTTTTTTTTGCTGGTTTCCTCCATCATTCATGTCAAAATATTGCTACGTTCAACATTATGTCGGCCTTGTGGAGGGTAACAATAGCAACTATGAGGTCATGGATGTGCCAGTCACTTCATGCATGGAGGATAGTGTTCCAAAGTACTTCTTCCCACCCTCTGAATCTTACATTCTTTAGCCTTCCTCTTCTGTAGTGTTCCTGGAGTCTTGGAGAGCATGCCAGAGATGTCTCATTTAGAACTGAGCTCTCAACAACCACTGATTCTCAGCAAGTTATGAGACTCCCCAGTATCCACCTCCTTTTGAAACAAGATTTCCTAGCTAATTGTGAGAGCAACACTATGGGCATAAACATAGCACAAATTTCTCTCAGAATGGCAATTGCATTTCAACATCTAAATAATGAAGCCTAACATCATTCTTAAACAGATTTTTATATTTCATTTGTATACATTTTAAGGATTAAATCACAAATGTGTTCCTTAAATATAAAGGAATGGAATATTGAGGAATAATGTAATTTTAAAAAAATGACCACAGATGTTTACAGAAAACTTTTTCTTTTCAAAAAATAGTTTATTGTAAGTAGAAATATATATATATATATATATATATATATATATATATATATATATATATATATATACAGAGAGAGAGAGAGAGAGAGAGAGAGAGAGAGAGAGAGAGAGAGAGAGAGAGAGAGAGCAAGTGTGCCAGGGCCTAGAGCACGAGTGTGCCAGGGCCTCCAGGCACTGAAAACAAACTTCAGATACAGGTGCCACTCTGTGCATCTGTGGGTCCTGGGGAATGGAACCCTGGTACTTAGGCTTTGTAGGCAAGTGCCTTAATCACTGAGCCTTCTCTCCATCCCCCGAAAGCTTTAGTTTTAAGTGACTCTTAGCCCATATTTTATCCTGGATTGTAATTGTTTGCTTATTTGTCCTTCTAAATAGACTGAGCAGTTACAGGGCAAGAATTGTATATAATTCATCACAGTCTCTCTAATCTTTAGCATTAGCACACACAGAAGTGATCAATAATTGTCTTGTGAATGAATGAATAAAGTTTCTAAATGGTTCTTCTTAGGGTTTTTCCTGCTCCCCCATAAATTATCCATGTTATTTCTCTTACCTGGGGTCCTCCTTAATCCTCTTCTCCACACTTATATAAGCCCAATCAGTTCTTCCTGATAGAGTCACTACATGAATCCCACTCTGACAATTCTAGCTGCTAAAGTCAAGTCTTCATTCAGCTCCTATAGGCTGTCCCACAGATTTTTAACCCTTGTTAATGTGCTGTTTTAAATTATTTGCCAATCCTTTAAAATTTTTGTTTATTGTTTTCCAAACCACTACAAAATGTTGCTGTATTTTATGCTATTATTTTTTTGTCTCTTCATAATCAAATGAGTAATTCTCTTCTACTTAAATGTAAAATAAACTAGGAGACAAGTAAGCCTATAGATGAACCAAATACCATGCAAAATATGAGAAAATTTTTATACTTTTAAAGAATTTTAAAAAGTCACAAAATTTTAACTTTTATAGCAAGAAAATTCTGAGTAATTAAACTTTTCCATAAATAAAATTTTAGACATTGCCATGTTCATCCATTCATATATTATCTGTGGCAAAGTTGATCAATTGTGACAGAGACCTTATGGCTCTTAAAAGAATAAAAACTATTTATTGCTTGTACCTTTCAGCTGATGGGATAAACTATCAATGAGTTCTTATTGCTTGAATAATTCATCTTATGATTATTCCATTAGAAAATAAGACCCTCTGAAAATATAGGCAATTATATTGCCTTACCAAAATAAAAATAATACTTAATACAACCTTCAGAACTCAGATTATTCACATCTTTTCATTTGTGAAATCTACAAATTGTCATTTTCTCATTCTCTGATAAACTACTCTTAACAGTTTGAAATCTTTTTATCATAAGCAGAAAGTCTTTCTGCAGAGGTACTTACAAACAAGGCAGATAACTGTCATTCCAGGATGGACTAGATGCTCTCTAGTGTTGTGCTGCCCCATGATTCATTGACTCTTCTCCATATGTAAACTTGCCTTATTGTAAATGAGAAATTTGATTTATGTAAGTGAAATCACCTCAACTCTGACAACTCCCAGAATCTCCTTATCCAGACCTCCTCCTGCCCTCCACTTTTGGATTAATCTAGTTCTTTTAATTAAGTATGAGATAATTGAAGTTCACAGAGGTTTTAACCAGCAGGTTTGATTTAGTGATAAAAATCTGTGGTTTGTTAGCTTCTCAAAGCATAATCCCAGCTTTAATCTTATCTGACAGGTAGTCAGCCTAACAGGGCTGAGGATGAAAACCAGAGCATCTCATCTTTTTCAAGCATGAATTCCTATTTTTCTTCTGAAGCATAATTTGCAGTTGTTCTATCAAAAATAGGTAGCATTAAAGAAGGGGTAAATTTCTCCCTTTTCTTTTGACGCAGTTAATTTGTTTGGTGTGCCATAGGCAACTAGATCTACAGAGTATACAGGTATTAGTTTCAAGTGTGGGAGGGATCCCCTAAAAATGTATTGATTGATGTAAATTTTCCTTTATTCACTGACTGTATAAAGTATGTAAATTTAGACCTGCTATCAAAAGGTATCTCTTTGCCATTCAGTTTGTGCAGCAGACAAGGCCTTATGCATTCTTCACTGCACTTTCAGAGAAGCGGTATTAATAACAGCTTGAGCAATTGTCTTAATGAGCCAGAAAGGTTTTCTTTTTTATTTGTGTTTAGCTATTTAGAGTCATCTGAAATAGTGATCATCTGTCTGTATTACAGAGTGGGAAAAAAGAAGCAGGGACTGTCTCCAAATCTGTTAAGAATGAATCATCAATCAGTTATTTATCAAGGAAATGGTTTGTTGTCTTTGCAGTATAGCTGTTATACCATGCTAAAATACAAGTTCAGATTTTAATTACTATATTAGCTAAGTAGATACAGTTGTCAAGCTCAGTCTCTAAGTCATTTTTGGAAATACTAAACTTCTTATCCAATTATTCACACAATAACACTAGTACATAAATGAACAGTGTTGGGTAAAGCGTGGCCCCCTGGCACCCTGCGAGGATAGCCCAAGTCTAGCCTTCTAGCAGGAGACGGGCTCCATCGGGGAGAGGTGAATGTGTGGCCGGAGAACCACACACACTGACCAGGAGATATGTCAAGGCAAATCTCAAATCTTTATTTCAGCATCCAACATTATATACAATCCAAGGCTGTATTGTATAGCCTTATCTCTCTCAAAAGGAAGTTTAGCAAGCAGGAACAAGGCTATGGAAGCTCAGCAAACAGGATTAGCATTTACAAACAGGATTAAGGCTATCAACCATCACCCCAAGGCATGATAGGATCAAAGGCACTATGCCATCACACCTGTGCTAGGCCCAAAGTTGTACGAGCCACCTCATCCGGCCTCATATTATATTCTAAAACTTAGCTCATAGATATTCAGTCAGGCTGGGTCCCAACATCTCACCCTTTTTTGTTTGTATGCAGGAGAGTTTGACCACACACCCTGGGACCACCTCATACTAGCTGGGGTGGGGGGGTAGGCTCCAGACTTTTTCTCTCATGAATCTCTCTCTCTTTTAAGGGGAGCCTTCTGTTATCTTTTCTTGGGCTAATTATTTAGCTAAATAATATAAGTTTTGTTAACTCTCTGACACGTGTTCTCCCCACACTGGTGGCTGGAGAACTCTGTAACTTCTCACATGGTGACTGGGAGAATTCACCATCCAACTCCCCTTTCCCTAATTTACTAAGTTAGAATAAATGTGTAATTAAAATTTAATTCAGTAATTAAAATTTAATTCTTTGGCATTAGAGGACACGGAATTGGAGGAAGAGGAGGGGGAGGGGGATTCCAAATCTCTCTCTCTCACTCTCCGTCTTGCTTACAATTATTAATTATTGATAACCCATATCAGTTAATGGATGTCCCACCGAGATAGAAGAATCACTCTTTTTACCACATTTAAATCTAATTTTCTGAACCTTAAGAGAATGAAAATTCCCTCTCTCCAAAGTTCCTTCACAGCAGCCCAGCCGCCTGGTGGGTGGCGAGGAAACATGACTGCCTCTGGGGCTTCCCTGATCTTTCCTGCAGGAACCCTGGGGCAGACTGCCAGCAGTCGCCTGTGACCTCAGGTTTCTAAAAGGTCCCAGACTGTAGACTCCTAGAAAAAATATATGAATAAAATACTGCAGGAAATCTTTTTACAATTAATCTGGTTCAATTTTCATAGCTTTTGGAAATGGAAAAAAAATTCCTCCCTTCTCTGAAATGCAAATTCAGCCTTTGTAGCTGAGGACAAAGGCCAGCCTGAGAGCAGCCAAACCTGTTAGAGGGCTTCACCCCAGGGGTGCTAACATCCTTTTGTTTGAAAGAGACCAGCTGCTAGAGAAATTAAATTCTGCCTTTCTTTACTGGTATGATTTTGGGTTTCTACCTCTTTTTTGGGTAATATGATTGTCATGGTTTGATACAGGTGTCCCCCACAAACAAATGAATGTGTTCTGTTAGATCGATCCTCAGCTGATGGCAGTTTGGGTTTTACAACCTCGATGAAGCTGTGTTGTTGGGGGTGGGCTTATGGGGGTTATAAGCCAGCTTCCCCTTGCCAGTATTTGGCACACCTTCCTGCCGCTGTTTCCAGTGCTGTGGCAGAGGTGATGTCCACCCTCTGCTCATGCCATCGTTTTCCCTGCCAGAATGGAGTCTCCCCTCGAGTCCGTAAGCCAAATAAACCCATTCCTCTACAAGCCACTTTTGTTTGGGTTCTTCCTAGGCAACAACTAGAATGATGACTGCAACAATGATTTTTGCCTAAATGCAGACTAATAAAACTATTTTATCTTCCAATGTGCCAGCAAAAGGTATGTCTGCATACCTCCATAAGGCGTGGTGAAGTTCTCTCCCTCAGCTCCTCCCCCAGCTCCACTGATCCTGCCAGCCTTTTGGTGGTTTTAAAGTGACAAGGCCCCAAAGACATTCTCAGAAAAATGGGAACTTTTAAGTTCCTGATAAATATATATATATATATATATATATATATATATATATATATATATATGTAAAAAACAGCTTAAGGATAAATTGAAATTAATTTAATTTCTAAGCAATTGTGAAACCTGTCTATGGAACCATTTGTTCAGAGTAAATTTAGCCTTATAACACATGTGGTATTTTTACAGAGCTGAGACGGGAGGATGAAAAAATTCTTAATGGACTAATAAAAAATTTCCTCCTCCTGGGTTGTTCGAAGGCATTTTCCTGATTCTACCATGTTTGTATTTTAACTATGATACAGATTTCTGTCTCCTCAGGTTAACCTTGATCAATTTTGAAAATTCTACCAATGGGTGAATTGTCATACATATATTCAAAGATTTCAAGGGTAACATTCTCAAATATGATAAATGTGAATGTAGCTTGTCTCAGACATCATTATGTTTTGCCTATACTGTTTCAAAATGTGCAACATGAAATTATTAGCAGGAGATATCTTATCCATAGATTATAAAATCTATAAAATTGTGCTAATAAATATTACATGGTTTGTCAGTTTTCTTAAAATTATATTCATAGAGGTGTTACATATAAGAAATGCCTAGTTCTTTTAATACTAGAATATATTTTCTACTATTAGATAAAGGTTAAATTAAATTGGTATGATTTCTCTAAATTCTAAAAAGAATAAGAAAATAAGTGCCTAGACAAATATGTGTTGGATGCCAATTTTCCTATGAAAGCCAATTACAGATTCTAGGGCTCATGAACTTAACAATAGAAAAAGAATATATTTATATGCTCCACTGGCTTTTGACTTTAGGGCAGAGCTCTTCCTATTGCCAAATCTCAGAAACAGACATATTTCCCAATACTTCCTCATAAGCCATTCTGACCAACTGGTTTGTAATGAATGTAAAGGAAATAAATTTACAAGGAGAATTATATCTTCCTTGCATTGCTGAAGTCCATGATTATGTAGGTAAACTGAGTCAAAGTGAAAGACATAAGATTTCCTTTATCATCTATCGCTCAATGGTTAGAGACATTGTCTTCTGTAAATGCTATATGTTTTCTGCTTGCTTCTAAAGAAAAAAATGTCCCTAAAATGTGTCTTATAAGTGTGTTAAGGACCAGATTGTTCAATGGTTAGAGACACCTTTCAATGGTTATACTCATTTGGCATCCTTAGAAAGGAAAGGATCTACACCTAAATTCTGCTAAATATAGTAATTACTTTGGGTTTTCTGCAAAAGGACTAATCATAACAAGCTTTAGAAGAATGACTACTACTAGCATTAAGTACTAAATGATTCTCTAGCCTAAGTTTTTATAAACAGAGTGCAACTGTTCTTTTGCTTTGTAAGACCATGTAAATTGACCACTGCTACCACTGGACTTGATCACTCCAGTTATAGTTTTTGGTTCAGTGACTTCTAATTCTAGTCCTAGCTAAAGTAATCAACCCATGGGTTAAGGAAAAGGGATATTTAAAACTGGTTCCATCATTAGGCTTGCTTAGAATTTCGAGATGTTCTTAAGGAAATCAGATGATTGTGTTATTGAAAAAACCTGATATCAACTTTTATTCTCCCTTCTATGGTTACTTCCCTTTTCACTTCATGTCCATATAATGGGAATAAGAGGAAATTGTGAATGCTAGGTATGTTATGATGTTTAATGAGAAGGAATTTCAGTGGAACTTATTGAAGGAATATATAGAATGGTATTTTTTAGAAGGTACAAAGTAAGAATATTATTGAAGAAGGATTTCTCTCAATAATTGAGAGAAATATAGAAGGGTTTGCAAAGGGACCTTGAAAGGATGACAGAGGGTAATGAGTAAGTGATAATAGAAGGTGATGAGAAAGATGCAGTAAAGAAAGATGGACTCAATTTCCTTTTTTAAGAGATGCTAATAAATATTAAGATTTACTGGGTGTGACCTTCTTAATCTCAGCACATGGTATTAAAACCATGCCTCACACCCCTAGACTTAAGATAGTTATAGATTCCCTTAAAGAAAGCAAAAGAGCCATAGTTCCAAGGCCACCCTTGAACACACATATACAAGGGACCTATGTCTAAGGTCCCCAGCCATCTCCCTAGCCGGACAGTCAAATGAATTTAAAACAGTCTGCTTATCTCCATTCTGGTCATCTGACTCATGCCTCAGGTTGTTTCCATATGCCATGATATGGGACACATGCTATGGGAATCTGGAGAAATCAAGCTCGGAGGCAGGACCTTCAGAATTGTGGGACATGGCCAATTCTGGAAGGAACTCTCTTTGATCCAAGAAAACACATAGAACACACTATGTGTCTTCTTAGATTTGGGACTAATTTGGAATTCCAGGCTACCACCCCACGCCTCTAGTCCCAAATCTGGTTCTAAAGAGGTGCCTCTCTTTACTACAGAGCTGCGAATCAGAACCAGGCACATTCTGATTCAAGAACTCTCTGTTTCTTTTTTTTCTCCATTGTCGTTTCAGGTGGAACAGTCAGCCCCAAAAGTCTCCACTTAGCACAGGGCAATTTTATTACAAACTGACCCTTACCTTTCTTCAAAAACTTAAGGAGACAATTAGAAAAGCATGCTAACTTACAAAAATTGGTGGCTAAACCAACCAAGAGCTTAAACAGCTGCTCTGAGGTCCAACTGGTGTTATTACAATTAAAAGCCAAAAGGGAACAAAAGAGAATAAAAATAAAAACTAAGACAAGGAAGATAAAACAAAAGGATAAACAGCATCAATATAACAGGTTGCTTAAGGAAGGCCCCATTCAGGAAAGGGGACATCACCAAGGATTGCTTCCTTGATAAACAGAGGGGGAAACGTTTGTGGAAACTGTCCCAAAGGAAAATGTTGCCAGGCCCTTCCAAGACTTTATTCTAGATGCTAAGGTTAACTATTATGGTTAAGGTTACTCACCAACAGTTCACAAATACTAATTGTTCATGGGTTAAGAAATGTACAAAAAAAATTCTTATGGTACTCACCCAAGTTAACTATATTTCTTTGTCAATATGTAAATTATTGGACACGTTAAGTTTTTAAGGTAAAGGTTACTTACTGGTTTTAATTTTCTAAAATGAGGCTCTCACATCTAAAAACAATATGAATTTTTAAAAAGATGGTTTCTATTTGTTTATGGTAATTCTATCAAATGGTCATCATTGGACTTACATAACTCAAAGGTTTAATTTCAGCCATTGTGGCTTTATCCTCCTATTAGATAAATATGTTGGAATACTTTAGTTAAGCTTTTGTAAAATTTCTGTCATCGATAAAACATAAAAATTGCCTTGTTTTCTAATAATCTCTACTATATATCAGGCTAATTAGTGCCTAAAGTTAAACTAACAACATTAGTTGTCAAAGGTTTTCTCTCTCAAAAACAGATTCACCAAGGATTATATTAAAATTCAGCTGTTCTGAATTGACAGGACCAGACTCTGCCTTATTGTGAGTAATCACAGAGTCTCTATCTAAGATATTATTTCAACAATTGTCTTATTTCGTGTATTTAAACTAACTCTGTAAGACATATTCCCTACTCCAGGATACAAGTTCAGACATCTGAGAACAATTTGAGTTTTTAAATCCTCCTGGATAATTGGTTGTTTTCAAACATAGATGTTGTCTTGCTGGATGGTTCTTGAGCTAATGACTTGCAGGTTAGATCTCTGTAGTTGAACTTATTGCTAAAAATACTGTCAAAACTATGTTTTGTCTATATTAAGAGTCATGAGATATTATGGCCTAAACCATTCCAAATAGATAAACTCAAGGTTGGACAAGATAGAATAAATGTTATGCCATTCTCTACGTAGATATGCCTTATTAGTCAATGTAAATATCAATATGTATATATGTATCCTACAGGGTTAATACAAATTCCTCATTAAGTGTGTTAACTAGCTGTATAAAAGTCAAATCCAATTGGATCCATGGAACAAAATGGGCTAATATTTTGGCCTCTGTTCCCAGGTCACAAAGGCCACAGGAGATGAAAGGGGCCATACTGGATTGTTTTTACACTGCATCTCTGGATGTTACCTCTCCTTCTAAACAAGGAGGATATGGAAAACCAGAAACAAATCAGTATACAACAAATACATAGAGTCCATTTGGTTAAAATCTCCCCCCCCCCCCAGCCTCACATCAAGGGAAAACCAATGTCAGTAGAACCTGAACTCTGCCTCACTGACAGCGATAATGCTAAGAAAGCCACAGTACTTCTCCCAGACCCAAATTCCTCCTTGGAAAGCCATTGTGACACCCAAAAGGAGATACTTGTTAAATCTTGGCTTTATACCAGGACTTAAACACTCAGAGAGAAATTTCTAACCCAGGATTCATAATAATAGTTCTAATCCTATGACTAAATGTCATAAGCCTCCAACCATCCAAATGGTTTCTAATAGGATGGGATCTATATGTACTGGACAGCTCACACTGACAGTACAGAGGTTTTGTTACACCAATCTCTGTTCCTGGCTTGCCCCAGGAAGGATTGGAAAATATATTTTAAAACTTCCTTAAATATAGAGAAGACAAGTTAAACACCTTAACGTGCTCAATTTATTTACAAATTTAGATACAGACAGACTATTGTCTGGTATGTTTATTCCTTCCATTGGAGAAGATACTACTAAGAAAGTCTGCCAAATTCTAAATTCTAATAATGAAAAAAAATCACAGGTCTCTAAGTGTCATCATACCTACCCTAGGTGACATTTGTGCTGTTATTAAGATTGAATACTATATATTTCTCTTCTTAATAACTCTGTTAATATATGTCATATGCTTTGCAAGCCATACAGGAACCATCTCAGACCATATCAGATGCTACGATGCCATTCGATAAGCAATTCTGGGGATGGATCTCGAGTTTCCACAGTGGACAGCAACCTGACACTGAACCACTCTCCACTGGACAACCTATATGAAACACTCCCCACTTCTGGGGGAGCTACCCCACCTCCTGCCTCACAATGTGAGACAGTACAAAATCTTTGCAATATGATATATGGCTAAGGGGGTCTCTCTCTCTCTTGGGCCTTAGTTAGGGATGAGAGAGAGATTTCTTCGTCCCATTCTGAACAGCAGTTGGGGTGTCATCAAGAGAGGGAGGAATATGTAAAAGTTTAGGAGTGAGACCCCACAAAATAATGCCAACCTCCTTCTTAACTCCTCCCCAGTCAGAGCTTGCCTCTATTAAGCTTACCTTGCTTCTTAATAGGTTCCAAAAGGGTATTGTTAATTCTTGTTTCTTAAACATATATGTACATTCTTCTGGTGCTTTTATTTTTTTTAAACATGTATGTACTTTCTGATGCTTTTTCCCCCAAAATTCACTCCCCAGTACCCTAACAGCAGTTAGGGTTATTTCAGAGGGGGGATTCTGACAGTCAGGTGTCTGCAGAAATCATCCCTCCCTTTCCACCCCTCCCCCTGAGTGGCAGGTGTCTAGTTAGAGCTACAACCTAGGTGTTAAAACTGATTGGTCAGATATGAACCAATCAGCTGTCTCTCTGACTCACCTTGGGAAGACTTAAAACTAGCTTCCCTAGAGGAGACAGGCCCTCTTGCACCACATGGAAATGGAGTAGAAAGACTGCTGGATTTTCAGGCCTTAGGAAACTAAGGCCTATCCCCCCACCCTAGCTATTGGCTGGGGTGGGTGGGGCAGGCTCCAGACTTTTTCTCTCATTAATCTCTCTTTCTCGTAAGGGGAGCCTTCTGTTATCTTTTCTTGGGCTGATTATTTAGCTAAATAATATAAGTTTTGTTAACTCTCTGACATGTGCTCTCCCAACACTGGTGGCTGGAGAACTCTGTAACTTCTCACATGGTAATTGGGAGAATTCCCCATCTGACTCCCCTTTCCCTAATTTACTAATTTAGAATAAATGTGTAATTAAAATTTATTTCTGTCCCTGTGTACAATTCTTTGGCATTAGAGGACACAAACTCGGAGGAGGAGGAAGGGGAGGGGGATTCCAAATCTTTCTCTCTCTCTCCATGTTACTTACAATTATTAATTATCAATACCCTGTATCAGTCTTACTCCTAAACTTATAACTCCCCCCTCTCTTGAGGATACCCCAACTGCTGTTGGGAAATTGGAACAAAGAAATCTCTCTCTTGTCTTTTTCCTGCTGAATAGGACACAAAGTTAAGGCAACTGGGGGTATCTCTCAGAGAGGAGAAGGGTCCCTACCTAAGGCCCAAGAGAGAGAGACCCATTAGCCATATATCACATTGTCAAGATTTTGTCCTATCTCACATTGTCAGGCAGAAGGTGGGGAGTTTTCCACATAGGGTGTCCAGTGGAGAGTGATTCAGTGTCGGGTTGCTGTCCACTGTGGAAACTCGAGATCCATCCCCAGAATTGTTTATCGAATGGCATCATAGCATTTGATATGGTCTGAGACAGTTCCTGTATGGCTTGTAACGCATATGACGTATATTAACAGAGTTATTGAGAAGAGATATGTACAGCATTTAATCTTAGTAACAGCACAAGTGTCACCTAGGGTAGGTATGATTTCATTTAGAGCCCTGTGATTTTTTCTCATCATTAGAATTTAGAATTTAGCAAATTTTTTTAGTAGTATCTTTTCCAATGGAAGGAATAAACATGCTAGACAATAGTCTGTTTGTATTAAATTTGTATATAAGTTGATCATGTTAAGGTGTTTACCTTGTCTTTCCTGTATTTAAGGAAATTTTTAAATATATCCTCCAATCTTTCCTGGGGCAAGCCAGGGACAGAGATTGGTGTCATAAAACTCATTTAATGTCAGTGGGAGCTGTCTAGCATATATTTATTTTAGATTCCATTTCGTTAGAAGCCATTTTGGATTAAGGCTATCAGCCATCACCCAGAGGCATGCTAGGATCAAAGGCGCTATGCCATCACACCTGTGCTAGGCCCAAAGGTGTGTGAGCCACCTCATCCAGCCTCATATTATATTCTAAAACTTAGCTCACAGATATTCAGCCAGGCTTGGTACCAACAGAACAGCATGCCCATTAGGAAGAAAAACAACAATAACACTAAACATAAGTCATCAGGAAAACATTTAAAAACAATCCTCATGTGTACTTCTTAGTTTACTTAAATTTTAGGTGAATTGGAATTTTATTTTATTAGAAGCTAACACATTAATATTAGTAACTAAGACAGAGTTTCTATTAACTGAGTGATTCCAAGTGAAATATCCCTATGTTCCCATTCATTTGAATTTAGAGAAATTTTGTCACATTTAGGTAAAGATTAGTAAAAGTTATATTCAGATTTTGCTTAAAGGTCATAGAAAACATTCACCTAGCTGGCAATGGTGCCTTGTTGCTGATCAGTTATAGCTGTACTTTTCACATGGAGTCACGAGGAGTAATGTCATTCAATACATTAGTGATGGAAAGTGTAAAATAGGACTTCAACCACTTCTCTACCAAATGATTTACATTAATAAAAAACAAAACCTTTCAGTTTGGGCTTGTGCTATCAAACAACTAAAAAATCCTTTCTGAAACTTTTGTGTGCATCTTGCTTATCTAAATTGAATTGGATGTCTCCTGAGTCCACAAGCCGAAATTCTAAAATTCAACCAACATTTAAGGGTTAATAGTGCTTTTGTACAGAAATTGTATTATGAGAAATAGTTTCAAAAACTCTGAGCTAATGAATTGTGGGGTATTTTGTTTTTGCATTGAATGTATAAACAGTACTTTAAAAAATATCCATTTCAGGTTAAATAATCCATTTTTTTATGAGAAAAAGTTTTGGAAGTGAGTCTGTTCTCTGGTTTGGAGGGGTGAATCAAATAATTACTAAATTGAAGTATATTCAAACTTAAATTATCACATCAATGTATATTTTCTATAATTTTTATTGTATCTTTACATTTATTTCTCTATGTGTGACCACTGACATAAAGTGTATTATTGAATTTATATTTAATGACTTAGGTAATATATGCTTTTCCAACTATAGACCTTCATGAAATTTACAATGAAAATATAACAAACAGTAAAGAACTCCTCACCTACATCATAAATTATAAAAACGCAGCTCTCTGGTATACCTCAGTGATAAATGGAGAGATTATTTTATAAGTTAGTTATTCATTTGTGGAGTTTTTTAAAGTGATCTTGCTTTGGACCTTTCTGATAAGCATGATTGTTTCATGAGTTAGTTTTTGTTGTGGTCACAACTGTATAAAGATCTCTCAAAATGTATGATGTATGTAGATTTAACATATTCATAACTAGCAAAGTTAGAAATTCCACTCATGGAAACAATAATCACAATGTATTATTTGTCAGGTTTTATTCTTTTACAAAACCTCACAGAAAGTGTGACATTCTGCTATGTCTTTGAATCTCTTATTATGTAAATTTGTTTATGGTAATCTGCAACACATTATTGCATTGCTCTGTTGCTCTATTTTCAAGCTGATGATGCTAAAATTTGTGTTAATTCACATCTAGTCATATAGGTGTACTTGAAATCACCTAATTCAAAGTTGCAGTTCTTACAGTTAGCTCTGAGAAATGTAATTATGTAAAGAATATTTTCAATGAAATATTAAATAAATTAGTGGAAACATAGTTAATTTTTCAATAGAGCCCAAAATAGTACAATTGGAAAGTGGTACTTTTCTGTTTTAATTTAGTTTTTTTTTTCATTTTATGCGCAAGAAGTTAGCTTATCTGCATGTTAAGCAAGTCACATTAAAAACTAGTTCCATTAACTCAGAGATAATTTAGTGCTGATTGAAAACAAAAAGATAAGTTAACCAGGTATGGTGGAGCAAGCCTTTAATCTCAGGATTTGAGCTGCAGAGGTAGGAGGAACACTGTGTTCAAGGCCTTCCTGGGACAACAGAGTGAGTTTCAGGTCAGACTGGGCTAAAGTAAGACCCTACCTCGAAAAAAGCAAAACCAAAACATGATAAATAAAAAACGAAAATTTTTAGGTCCTTCATGTGATTTCTTATCTTTTTGTCTATATATATATATATATATATATATATATATATATAAATATATATATATTTGATACATTTTCAGTTGGTTAGAATGCCATGATTCTACATTTTTATTTGCAATGTCTTTAATTCCATTACTGGTGCTTTTATTCAGTATAGCTATCATTTTCTGTAAAAGAAATGAAGAAGGAAGAGCTTTAACTTAAAAACTGACTAGCAGTATAGCTTGTACATCAAGTAAGCACTGTACCTTCTTTTCCCTTTTAAAATCGCTTACAGTAATATCTTCTTTTTGAAACAGGAGTGAGCCATATATCACAATTCTCTTCTTTCTCACAATTGTGTATGTAAGTCCTTTTTGCCTGTCCCTCCTTCCTAGGAGGTTCTTCTTTACTGCTAGTTTGCGGACAACAGAGAATTATAACAGGCAGAACAGCAAGCTAGGAGAGCATGTGTTTACTTTTCTACTATAAAGATACTGTTTCCCAGGTAACCGAAACTAAACCCACATCCCAGGTTGGGAAAACCAGGTTGGGAGGTAAAAAGCTTTGGAGATAGGTGGAAAGGTGATGGTAGAGAGCCTTGGCACCAATTCCAGAACTGCTATCTAATCTCTGTAGGACATCATAAGCACTGACTGCATGCCTCAAACATGAAAGCCAAGTACTATCTGGATTTTGTTAAAATTGTGTCCTTCATTTGTTTCCCTTGGATGTTTTTTACAATTAACTTTGTGAGCCCTGGGCAAGTTAGTTAACCTTTCTGTGCCTCAAATGTGTCATCTTTAAAATGTGTAGTTTAGAATAGAAGATTTTTATGATCTTTCCCATTGCAAAGATTCTGTGTTGTGAAACCTCAAGGCGTTTAACTCTCAGAGTAGGAGCCAAGTTTTAATCTTCCCACAGAGCCTATTGTAACTTTGAGTATACTATCTCGCTCCTATTATATGAAGCAG
This sequence comes from Zapus hudsonius, assembly GCA_004024765.1. Classification (NCBI taxonomy): domain Eukaryota; kingdom Metazoa; phylum Chordata; class Mammalia; order Rodentia; family Dipodidae; genus Zapus; species Zapus hudsonius. The sequence goes on from PVHP010019021.1 coordinate 25,952, forward strand.
AAAACAGATTTTTGAATACAGCTCTTATATGTATGAAACCAGATTAGAAATTATACATCACATTTTAGTTGAAAATTAGTTTATTTTATATATATATATATATATATATATATGTATATATATATATATATAAATGTGCCTTATGGACTTGCTTGTTTCAAAAGAAAAAGAGTGTAGGCAATGAATCATTGGAAACAAATTATAACTCCACATAAGTTAATAATAATAGAATAATTGGCTATGGAAGAGTTGAGAGTTGAAATGAGTTACCTCCACACCAATATGTTGAATTCCTAATCCTTTGTATCTGAGCTTTACTTACAACAGAGGATCATATAAAATAAGGGGTTTCAGTTGTAATCAAGTTATGATGTGGTCGTATGCAATTAAGGGTAAACCTTAGATGCAAAAAGTAGTGACTTTATAAGAAGGCCATGTGATTCATAGAGACAGAAAGACACACAGGAATAATGTGATGAAACTGGGGAAGCACAGTTTAGAGTGATGCACAAATAAGCCAAGCAGTCCTGAGGATTGATGGTAACCAGCAGGAACCAAGATGGGAGTAGAATAAATTTTCCTTAGAACTTCAGAGTAAATACATTTCTGTCATTGTACATAACTGCGTTTGCTAGGTTTTGTTGCCACAGACCTAGGAAAGTAATATAGAAGGTGGAGATACTGGCCTAGGAGGGTCTCCAAAGGATATAGCTCTGGAATGGACCAGTCATAGACTGCTACTGTTTTAGGACTTCTACTCTCAGCGCTGGATTTCCTTGTAAGTCTTGCTAGTAAGATACCATTGAGATATTCATTAGAACAGCAACTAATTCTTTAAGAAATTATCTTATAAGAACTTTAATCAATTTAGCATAGTGATACAGACCTATACCAGCACATGGGAGACAGAGGCAGAAAAGTCACAAGTTTGAGGCCAGCCTGAGCTACATAGGGATACCTGTTTCAAAACAAACAAACAAACAAAAAAAAACATCAATAAAAGAGCCCTTATTGAGCCAGAACTAAAATTAGCTTTAACTGATTCTTTGAGAGTCACCTTTGACCCAGCATAGCATATCAATAAGCCTAAGAGTAAACTGTAGAAAGACTATTTCTCAGTTATTATCATTGATTTTCTTTTTCTACCTTGTGCATGATTTTTTTTCTGTTGTGTTTTAGTTAGCCATTTATAAAAAAATAAATTCCAAACACTTTTGAGCTCAAAAATACTTATTTCCAAGAACATACAAATGGTAACTCAGTTTAAACTATTAATTTACCCATTGGCAATAATCTCTCTCCTATTTTCTACCTATGGAAACCTCATCCAAATTTCTACCATACTTAACTCAGATCTCATTTACCTCATGAACACCCTATGTTGAAGTTCCATAATATATGTCTCTTATGTTCTTTTGACATACAATAATGTACCTATGGTACCTGATAGGAACAAATTGAAGAATGATTTATTTTGGCTCATGTTTTCAGGGGGTTAAAGTTCATCACAGGTTTCCAGTCATGGTGGTAAGAACTAATGGTGGCTTATCACATTGTTGTAGACTGAGAAACAAATCACAGAACCAGAGTATAGATGTAACCTTCAAACGCCCATCATTAATGACTTACTTCATTAGGTAGACCCAATCTAAAGGTTTCACAGCCTCACAAAATGCTGTCACAAGCTAGGGGACAAGGGTTTAAAACCTGAGACTGTGGAAATAGTCCCCTTTATTATAGTTTGGTTTTTATATCCATATTATTATTAAAAGTGGCAAGGCCGACTTCACTCACTTGGGTTGCAGCAATAGAAATTTGTGGGAGGAGAATAAGATTTAAAATTCCAAATACAGCAAGTACTAGTGAAGACATATTCACAGGAGGACTCAGTGGATGGAAAATGACTCAAGAGTATTGTCGCTAGAGCAGGCTAGAATGTTAATATACCTAGGGGGAGGGTAAGGGATTTGACCAGATACCAATGTTAGATTTTCAGTAAACTACCTCCTTAGGATTTTTGCATAAACCAAAGTAAATGGGCTAGAAGCAGAGGTCAAGGTTAAGACTAATCAAACACTGAGCTCAAAGGAATCTGACCCATGTTTGATCATTGAAGTAAGCATGTCTTTATCTTCTCCACTAATCATTTCTAGATGATAAGCATAATAATTCACACTCTTTTGTAATCTTTACCCCATAGGGTTCCCCACACATATGTAATAATGTGTGTGTGTCATAAATTGCGGTACTTTCAACTATGTGGATTAATGAGAACCAAGAACCTAAGCTGGTTTTAGGCACAGCCTTTAATACCTCATTACTTGAATAAATCAGGACAATGTATATTCTAAGTCTTGGACAAACAATTTCTGCTTAACAGTGCTTGTCATAATGTATTCTCTTGCCTGCACTTTCAAGCAATGTTACTGCTTCAAACTCATTTTTTAAAGCAATATTTGTAAATGTAATTGGTAAAAGTATGGCATCATTGGCCAATGCCAAGCCCTGCCGCTAGCTTGAGAAAAAGAATTGGAAAGTGCTAAAGTATCCCAGAACTGCAGGCATCCTCCCAAAAGTGATGGATTAATGACCTCCTACAGCATTATGAAATCTAGTTACAGTTTGCTTAAACCAGCCTCTCTTGATAACATTCTCAATCTTTTTAAACATCTAGAATATAATAACATTTTAAAAATTAAAGTATTTCCCATAATCAAGAACTTGATATGAAATGAACAGCATTAAGCATAAAACAATTGAAGATTCAAATACTGAAGCAGGCAAGAATTTTAAGCAGTTTCCATGAATAAAGATGCAACACTAATCTGGCTCAGAGGTTAGCAGGAAGAGAGAGAGAGTTCAGAGCCATAACAGTTCCTAGGACCATTTTTCTCCTGTGACTTTAACTCACAAAAGTGAAGCTTTTATTTGAAGATTTGATACAATGCAACTAACTACCAACAGCAGGGAAAAGAATGTGGCCAAAGACTCTGGAACTTGAGAGAAAAAAAGCAGAATTAGTACAAAGATATACATAGACAAACTGAGAAACTGAGAAAAATTGAGTGAGGTATCAAAGGAGAAGGGAAAGGGATTAAAAAAATAAACAAGAAGATTTACATTACCAATGACAAATGGAAGCTGAAAGTTTGCCTTGCCTCTTGTCATTCATTGCCATTCATATTTGGAAAGCAGACTGCTGTGATAATTGATTTGATGTTCCAGCTTGAGTGGAAGCACTTCTGGGCATAGCAGACATCTGAGATGCCAAAAAAGAAGAAAAGGTGGGAATGAAATAATGCACTACTTTCTCCTCAGAGGCATGTGGCCCAGATTTTAAGAACAGAAAAACATTCTCTGAGTTGGGGGGAGCAGAATAAGCAGGAAACCTAAAGAATTTATTAATAAATACAAAAATGACCATATAGCTCCAGTCAGATAAAAAACAGGCATTCAAACCGGAACAATGATAGGACATATTTTACTGACAGGTGAATAATAGAGGAGTGTGGAGGAAATAATCTGATTTTGAACAAACTCTGTCCTTGGATGTACTTGTTTTTTTGGCTGTCCTTTTATATAGGGACAAAAGTGATTCCTTTTCTGAAAAGCCTTTTATTTTTTTAAGCTTTTCATACTAGATTAATAGTTCAGAAGGAGAGAAAGAAAACAATAATTGAAACTGAAAAGGTATATATGTTCTTAGATTATTGAAGCTTGAAGCTTGTCCTTAGATTCCTGAGTGGAGGGTGAGAGTTGAGGGTAGTATTCAGTTGTTGCTTCTAAGAGAAAAGAAAAGAAATACATAGGTTATCTTGTGTGATTTAAGATTAAAAAAATCTTGATAGAAATGGCAGTGTCTTTCACAGATCTTATTTAACTGCAGTGTGATAGACATTTTAACACAGACAAATTGGTTGTCTTGATTAATAAAAAAATAGCTTTGGAAAGTCAGTTATGAAACTTGTAGCACCCCATAGTTAGAGCTGCTTAATTTTTTAATTTTTTTTTCTAATGTTGCTTCTGACAGAGTAACTTATTTTAATATGCCTTTTCCTGCACCAGCGTTCTTTGAGTCTTCTTGGATTCTAGAGCTAAAAGAAATGAAAGGCAAAACCATCCAAGAGCTTATCTGTTACTTAAACAGTGTTTGCTAGCCAGCATTTCATGATTGTGACAAAATAGCAGAGATAATATTAAAATAAGGAAATACTTATTTTGGCTGTTAGTTTCAGCTTTATTACTCTATCATCTCTTGGCCCTATTAAGAGTGTGTGACATAGCAGAGGTGCTTACTTCCTGGCAGCCAGGAAATAGAGAGAGACAGAGACAGAGAGAGAGAGAGAGAGAGAGGGGGGGGGTTTAGGGTCTCAATGTGCCCTTCAAAGGTACCTCTCCCTCCTGCAGTCATTAATTCCTCCAACTTGTCCACATCTACTCTTTCCAGTTGTTCCTATTAAAACCACTTGCTAGATACCAACCCTATAACACATGAGCTTTTGAGGGATATTTAATATCCAAGCCATCAGATAGTGTATATACACACACACACATGTGTGTGTGTGTGTGTGTGGTTAGCAGATTATATAATTATTCATACAGACAATGTGAGTACTTCTTACCATTTCTTCATATGTCATCTATGGTCATTAAAAGCCTTGCCTAGAAATTATTCTCAATATTTGATTTACACTACTAAGGTTGTATATGTGTACACATATGATTTATCTTAACCCATTTATATCTACATAAAATATGTACTATAATTGTGCATAGCAAATGTTCATTGACTTAATTTTTTTCAATTATGTTTAATGTATACATATATTATATAAATATAGAATATATATGAATACAGAATGTTGAATATACAATATAGAATATATAAAAATATAAATTATGTATATATAAAAGATATACATATATCATATATATATATAGAGAGAGAGAGACATCATTTCTTTTTGAGACAGAGTCTCACTATGTATGCATTTGAGGCTGTTCTTGGACTCAGAGTTCTCTCCAATGCTGAAGAAATCACAGGAATATAATACTATATCTAGATTCATACAGTTTTAATTACTATAGTTTAGTACTATAGTTTGAAATCTAGATAGATGATAAATCCAGATTTATTTTTTTCTCTCAAGGTTAGTTTGACTAGGTTCTTTTGTGGTTTTGTCCAACTTTCTTTTCTTTTCTTTTTGAGGTATGGCATCACTCTATTCCAGGATAACCTGGCATTTGAAAAACCACATTAATAGAATGATAAAAATTATATGATACTCTCAATACAGAAAAAGCATCTGAAACTTTTTCATGATAAAAACCCATAATAAACTAAATAGCATAGTAATTTATCTAAACACCCACAAAATTATATATTTGTAAAGCCCACAGCTAACATCATATTCAATGGTAAAGACTAAAAGATTTTCCACTCATATCAGAACAAGGCAAGGGTTCCAATTTTCACTGCTTTTATTAACCATAGTATATAAGTGATAACTCAATGAAATTAGAGTACAATAAACAAAAGCATTCAAATGAAAAATAGAAGTTAAATTACCATTGGTACACTCGTATTTTTATGTAGAAAACCCTAAAGACCCCACAAAAAGTTATTAGTACTAATAAAAACTTATGTAGGGGCTGGAGAGATGGTTCAGTGATTAAATGTACTTGCTTGCAAAGCCTAAGGGCTGGGGTTCAATGTCTCAGTACCCACATGTAGCCAGATACACAAAGTGCTGCATGCATCTAGAGTTTGCAGAAGCAACAGGTTCTGTCAATCCCTATTAAACTCTTATTTTTCTGTTGCAAATTTTGTAACTAATCCATGATTACTGCTTTATTTTATTTTATCCCTTCCCTTGTATAGTCAGATCCCTAGTGACAACATGTCTTAGAGAGTGTCTATCTGATATGTTAGGAATAGATTGCCTGTTAGGTATCCAAAATGGAAGTGAATTACCACTTAGTCTATATTGTTCAACCATAGAAAGAGCAACAAAGACACCTAAATGGAACACATCCTGCATTTTTTTGAAAACCAAAGAAATATGGGAAAAAATTGAATTTAAGGTGTAGAAACTGGCCCAGAATCTTACTGGGAAAATTTGGATACTATAACATTACGATGTTGTATTCTACCTCTATAAATTTTAAGAGTATTAAATGGGTTTGTATTAGTACCATTTTCGGTCTTAAATTCATCCACATGTTTACTAGTAGAAAGAAGTGAGACGTTATGAATGAGGGGTAAGGGATGGGGGGAGGGGAATGGCATAAGCATGAGGATAAACCATATTAGGTTCAACTATAAAATCCTTACGAGCATACTATAACCTATTGAGAAAGTAGTGAGCGTCGCCTGACAAGAGGGGCCATGAGTAGTAGGGGAGATAGTCTAAGCCTGTGAATAA
>PVHP010019022.1:0-32195 GCA_004024765.1 Zapus hudsonius
GTCTGGATCAGTCCTTGTGACAGGGGACCATGGATAGCCTAGTATTCAGCCAGGTTCTCCTGACCCTAGAATGTTGTTACTGAGGGGTGCCGTGGTGGGGGAGACTATCCAGAGGCATGGAACCCCTCAGTCACTAATTTCTTAGACTAGCTAGCCAGTGAGGCTCAGGTATTCCCTGCCTATGCTTCTCTGGTTCTGGGATTACAGGTATGCACCAATACACCTGGGAATTGGAGATCCAGTTTTATGTTATAAGGCTTATATACTGAAAGCCCTTTACCCAGTAATCCACCTCTAAGGAAAAAAACATTGGAATTATTAAAGTGTATATTAATACTTCTGTGTTATGCATTATAACTACATGACCAACAATTTCTAATGCTTTTATCTTCTGAATTGTAGAGAAACTTTTTTCGTTTACTAAAGGATCAGGAGTAAATGTTGCACCCTTGCAGAAGACATGGTCTCTGTGGTAACTTCTCAACTCTACTGTTGTAAGTTCAGTGCTCCATAGACAATATGGAAACCTTTGTGGGAAACTGTATTCTCCATAATGCTACTTATGAAACTAGACAGCAAGTTGGGTTAGATGTATATTCTGTAGATTTCTCAGTCTTGCTGTAGAATCTTTAGGATCATTTGCTCAAATATTTTTCACATAATATTATATCCATTAAGTGCCCCTTGGAAAATAGGACAACACAATTATTTTTAAAAATATTTTATTTATTCATTTTTCAAGGAGAGAGAGAGAGAGAGAGAGAGAGAGAGAGAGAGAGAGAGAGAGAGAGAGAGAGAGAGAGAGAGAGAGCGCATCAGGGCCACTACCTTGTGGGTCTGGCTTATGTGGGTACTGGGGAATTGAACCCAGGGCCTTAGGCACTGGAGGCAAGTGCTTTAACTGCTGAGACATCTCTCCAGCCCATAACAACACAGTGATTTTATGGAATTAAATCTGCATAGGTCAGTCATTTTAGTTATCTGAAATCTTATGGTAGTGAGATATCTACACTTTTTTCACTTATCGTATTCCCAGTCATGTTAGGCTATAAAACTTATCTTTTTTAATGAATAGCTTTTAATATGTCAAGCTATATTTTGAGCTCTGTATGTCAGCAAGATTTCTGTATATATCACTGATTATCCATTCCTCCATTCCACTGACACTGATCTGGCTCTGTTTCCTTTTCTCATTATATATATATATATATATATATACATATATATATATACATATATATATATATATAGTTTCTTATTTAAATATATAGTTTTAAGGTAATTCACATAAGAAAAAAAATCTAATAAATGTAGATCTTGTCCACCTCAGAGCTCCAATTCTCAGAATGTAATGAGACAAATTTGTGTTCATCTTTCTAGTATACTCTCTCCATATAATCATTGTGTGTCTGTCTGTGTGTCTGTGTGTATTATGTGTTTGCTTGTGCAATACTTGTGTTTACATGAATTATGTGTTTGTGTGTGTGGTGGTTTGAATTAGGTGACTCCCATAAATTCATGTGTTCTGAAAGCTGGGTCCATAGCTGGTTGTAATTTGGGAATTGGAGCCTCCTGGAGGCAGTGTATTTTGGGGGGCAGGCTGACAGGTGTTATAGTCAGCTTCCCCTTGCCAGCATTTGGCACACTGTCCTGCTACTGTTGTCCCCCTGATGTTGGACAGGAGGTGATGTTCAGCCTTTGCTCAAGCCACATTTTCCCTTGCTATCATGGAGTTTCCCCTCAGGTCTACGTGCCAAAATAATCAATTTTCCTTCCTTCAGCTGCAATGAGAAGCTAACCGCAACAGTATGTAACCTTTGTTTTTGACACAACTTTGGGAGTAATTTCAAAACTAAGACTAAAATACCTGTCCAAATTATTTAATATATGATTTAAAACTCATGTTGAAAAAATTGTAAAATGCCATTTGTAGTATGATTATCTCATCCCTAAATTCAATCCCCAACTTAAAAAAAAATCACTTGGAGCCTAATATCCCAGTTATTTTTAATTATCTCTAAAAGAGAAAGGAGAGAGAATGTGATTATAGACATTTTATGAAGAATAATGGGTTCATGTCTGTAATGTATTAAGCACCTAACAAGTATTCCATGAATGGCCACTGGGGAATGCCTTCATAGCTGTTATGAATGCCAACTGTCCCATTGTGCAATTGGAATATTCCCACAATTTTCTGAGAGTTTATGGCATTTTAAATTTCAAAAATACATTTCAAATGTAAAAGTCTATTCATTCTGATTTGCCAGGTATCTATCTATATTTCTCATTATGGTGACTAGAATAGAAATAATTTCTATGTTAGACAATTTGGACAAGGATTTCAGGAAGCTGAGGGGAAAAGCAAGAGAAACCAAACATTGCACGACATAAATGATCCTATATTTTCATGATGATTTGCCAGACCATTGTAGGGGTGTATAGTATAGGATAAAGGGTGGTTTGCTACAAAATGCAGAGAGGGAGGTTCTGGTTGCTGCACGTTCTGTGGCACTTTTCTTCTAAGCCCTGCAGAGTCTGTGGTGGTTGTGATGCTGGGCCACTAATGCACCCTTCAAACAGGACCTCAGGAATATTCCGGGAATGCATTTTAGACTGAACCAAGAGGGAAAGTCATCAGCATTCATATAGAATTTATTTATTTCCTTTACTATCCAGGGAGTTCAGTAAAAAAAAAAATGAAGGCTTTCTCTTCGGGCCACTGCTGGAAAGACAAATAACAAACAGCAGCAAAGAAGCAATAGACATCCCTCGGGTAAATGTCAGGGCATAGATGGGAGAACTCAGGAAGAGTTTGAAAATCAACTGCTTTTTCACTTTAGAGATTACTAAACATTTAGGGAAGGATATGGAATCCAATCATTGCCAAAACACATTAGGTACAAAATTTAAAAATGTGTAATACATTTTTGTCACAGTTTTTAAATAGAAAAAGTAAAGTAGTTCAGTCATCGTTTCATAACCTAGAACAATAATTAGAGAGGGAAAACTATGTGGCTCTTATCCTATATTCGAGACCCTGTATATGCATTTCTTTTGTGATAAACTTCGTATGCAACCCTGGCTAGCCTTGAAATCATGATCTTCCTAACTCAGCTTTGTCAGAATTCAGATTATAGCCACACATAGTGTGCACAGTATACATACCTGTAATTATTAATCCATAAAACTGACAGAAGTAAACAACCATGTGTTGCATAAGGAGCTCGCATGACAAGTCTCTGAGGGAAAAAAAAGAGATAGTTTAGTGCCACCTGTATTTCAGTATTAATGTCCTGATGCATAGGAACCTTGCCTGATTATGGTGCCTACTCCAGCAATCCTATTATAAGATGAAAGTATCATAGACTGGAAATGCATTTAGCAAACTTAATGAATTTCATAGCTTATTCTAGGCTACCTTAAACATGTTCAAAACACATAATCTTGTATTTGGGCAAATATATTCTATATAAAGTCCATTCTATAATAAAGTGTTGAGTAGCTCATGTGACTTATTAAATATCCAAACAAAAATGAAATACAAGGTGATAATATGGTTAAACACCATTAAATACAGTCAATGTATGGTTTCTACTAAATGTGTTTTTGCTTTCACGTCATTGTAAAGTGAAAAACTTTGACACAAGGATCACCAGTTTACTGTCTCCACATATTTGTTCTTTGTACCCATTAGGTTTTCTTTTAAACTTTATACTAATTGAGATTAAAATGTTTTTCCATCAAGGTAGCAATAGGGATGCTATTTGTCTAGATTACACTATTTTAAAACTCAAAGAGTACAACACCCTTATTAAATTTAAATCAGTTTCAATTTACAAATTCACATTGGTTACTCAAAACTCTGAAGATCTCCTGGTCCGTGTGAGGTCCAGACCTCGTTTTCTTTCTTTTTTTTTTTTTTCCACAAAAGGACCAGAGCAGGGATTTGTAGGAGTACCCATGCAAAACAGAGTTTTATAGACATGTGTAGGAAAGACAGACAAGAAGGGATGAATCATTAGCTCTGGGGTAGACAGGAGTGAATGGCAAGAAGAAAGGTCCTTTGAACATGTCATGGGATTTAGTGTTGAGTAGATGTTTTGAAGTCAGAAATTTAGTTGTGTGTGTGTGTGTGGTATTCTTTTTTGAGATATTAATTTGAATGAAAAATATCATTAGCTTTTTATGAGTGTTCACTCTTCTTTAGGAAACACTCCATCACTTCTGCTGCCTACAGCACTCATTCACCTTCCACTATCCTCAATAATGACCTCTTTCCAGAACCCTTCTGTGAACATTCCTCCTCTCGTGTGCTCTCTCCACCACATTGCATGCTCTGTGTTCATCCACACGATATTCTTAATATTAGTAAAGCTGCTTGAGGGCCAGGTGAGTGCCTTCTTCATCCTCATCTGGTGGGAAAATCCCACAAATGAAGCACGCTTACTCGGTGCTTGAATTGAACTAAACAAAGTATAAATTAATTTTACCATATGAAGGTCAATTTGGGTTAATTAGTTAATTTTTTAGGGAAACATTGGGAAGACATGCAAGTGTTATTTCCCCTCCCAAATCCTGTTCTTCACTCAGCTTCCTATTTCTTGGTTTGTGACGAAAAATGCTGTCAAACTTTCAAGAATCCTGTTACTAGCCTAAAATAATAATAATAATAATAATAATAATAATAATAATAATAATAATAAAGTCTTTCAAATATGTTTCAATTTCATGCCAAAAGAGATGCAGAACAACTTGGCAGCTAATGGCTAATGGCTTTTAAGGATTTAAGTCAACCATAAACATTGTTCCAATGAGATTTTGTGGCTTAATTACCTTAAAACATTAAGTCGTCAAAGAATCCATCAATACAGATGCATTTAGAGATATCTAATGTGCACAGCTCCTAAGCTCCACCTCCAAGGTGTCGAATATAGCATCATTAGTGAAAAAGCCTGCAAAAATAGTTTGTCTCCCTATTTGAGTCTAATGATGTGTGCTATCATTAAGCTGGGAGAAATGTGAACCCAAAATGTTTCTCTAAACAGTAAGCTCTAGCTTCACAAAGCAATGGATAGAGCAATTTCTGCCCTACCCTGATCATAGCCATACCATGTTAACTTTAACTGCGCATGTAATAGTGAAGATCCCCAGCTCTGGATTCGAATTTCAATGAGTGTAATTTACAGGGAAGGGACATAACAGGATGATAAATTTGGGAAGAATAATTTTAGTCAGCATTCAGTTATATTTATGTGACGTCTTCATGGAAGGATGCATGTAAAGATAATACAAATAGCTAATATGTATTAGACATTCTTCACCTTAAAAGTCTATTCTTAAGATTTTTAGAAGTAAGAAGACATGAACTTGAGGGGTCAGTATTCATTTTTTATGGCTGTAAAAATGAGCTGAAAATGTTTCCATTGTGGTTTTCTTTCTTTGGGCTATAATTAAAGAAATCAAAGGATGTCACTTATCTCATGCACTCTTTCAGATGTTTTCTTCTGCAGAACTCATTTGTATCCTTGGGCTCATGATGACTTCATTACTGTTTTCATGTCAAATCACATTCCAATCTTTATCATTCCAATTGGCCAAAGATCCTGTACTAACAAAATGTTAATATTTATGAGTAATGCATTTTGGGTTCAGACCTAGGAAAAGAAATCTTCAGGAAGACAGAATTGAGTTATTGGTCTGCTATAGAATGTGTCATTTGAAAAGAGCTGCATTGTAGAGAGAGATGATTCAGATGCAGTCTCCTTGACGAATCTCTCATTATGCTCAGGCGAGGCTTTTGTGAGCACTGGCTTCTCATCAGCGTCTTGATCCCACTGAAGAATGCTAGGAATGAGTGCCAACTTCATTGCCATGACTAATTCCAGCGTTTCCCTCCCTCTCATTCATTAATCATGCAAAAATTAAAAGTGTGTCAAAAGGTAGCATCATGTGAACTATTTGAAAAGGGCACTGTATCTTGGACAATGTTTCTTTAATTTGATGGGATGTCCTCAAAGTCCCTTCAGTGAAAGCTCTGAATTGTGATGTCACTATTCTGGTTTGAGTCATCTCTCTTCTCAGCGACTTCTATATCCCTTTCTTAATTCTTCATATCTGATCTTTGCTTCTACTCATGCAAGTTGACATACCCCTATGACAGAACTAGTGCTGAGACGCTATGTGAAATCTGCAGGTCAAGTTTCCTCCAATCTATATAAAAGGGCTTTTGTCAACAAGACGGTTGGAGGAATAGGTGGATTTTTCTTGTTTAAAGCAGAAACATAGCAAGGAAAACAGACAGGCTGTCCCACCGCTTCAATTTAATACCTGTTAGTTGACAGTCGGCAAGCTAATCCCACTAAATTGGTACATAAACTCTGTCAATGAGGGAAAAATAATGTATTCTTAGAGACTACAACTAGATTACAAGGGAATCTTAATTAATATTCACCTTTGGGAATAGTAATTTCTAAAAAATAGAAAGATGGAATGTATGAAAGATCCTTTTTCTTTTTTATGTAATTATTATCTTTATTATGAATAAGTATATACATTGTATGAGTAAATCTTGTGAATGTGCCCCCATTTCCCTCCTCTCTATCCCCTACCAACTGGGTCCCTCCTCGGTGTGCACACTGGATCTGTCTATAGGGTACAGGTTATGAACCGCACCAGAGGTAGCCATTTTCCTCACATCTAGTTAGATTGAGTAATACATTATATCCACCAGATATAAGAAAAATAATGACATAAAATAATGACATAAAAACACTTTATGTCCTAATATCTGAATATATCTAAGTGATTTCAGTATGTGTGGGAAGAGGGAAAGCTCTATGGGAGACACACACGATTGGTATGAAGACCAATGAAGTCCATCGCATTAAATGCATGTGTAAGCTATATTTCACTATACAAATCTAAGACACCATTAAATTTATAGAATAATGATTAACTGTGACTCACCAATATATTTATTGGTTTTGAATTCCTATGATTATAATGATTATGGAAGCAGTAAGATTATTATAAACCTGTCTGTATTGTGGTATCATTGGATATACATAGGCTTGGAGTCAGATGGACCTGTATTAACCCCGAGGTTTCATTTCTATAGCTCTGTGATATTGGACAGTGTATTTTGCCTCTATGCCGAGTGAATAACAATTTCCATTCCCAGGGTCATTTTAAGGGTGAGAGATAATGTATCTAAAGCAGCTAACATAGTGTCTGATGCTCAGACACTCAATACTTAACCGCCACAGTGGCAGCGGTAACTGTTGTTATTACAGTTCTTGCTCTAAAAAATTTCCCTCATAAAAAAAGAGAATGGGCTCCTGGAGAAGTTAAACAGAGTCAAGGCACCTTCCAAAGGGGCCTGAGGCCAGCCTGGCAATGAAGCAAGAATAGCAGATAAGAATTAGGTCTGGATTCCGCTGGCTATGTGAGGATGGCAGATGATACAGAGGATAAGACATGCATCCTTATTCCTGGTGATCCTTCTGGAAATCTGCTTTCTGGAACACCCAGAAAAGACATTTCTATGCAGAGGTGGTTTGTTTCATGTAAAATTACCATGAAGCTCACTTTAAAACTGATATTATCTGCCATTATCACTGGCTTCTATAAGAAGCGGAAGGAGAATCAAATTTCTCTGTTAGTTTCCTCATGGGAGAAAGCCACTGGACATGCCTTTAAGTCCCTGTCTTAGGCTCATTGTTGATCTGACTGGAAGTGTTCAGGTAAGTTAACAAATTACAGTAAGTAACAGTTTCCTCATCCATAAAGAATGCTAATAATAAAATGGGACTTCTAAGGATAAACCATGCCAACTCACATCACAGAGCCTGAATTTCTAACCTCTGCCAGGAAGATCTGACCTCTGACTACTGGAATCAAGAAGGTACCCTTGGTGACTGTAGCTGTGCTTCTGTTTTTACTACCAAGTCAGATCACAACTCTTCTGCTCTCATACTACAAAACAGGCCTGCAGCTTTACTCCAGTCTTAAAGCATCAGTAACAAGTGTATCTAAGGAATTAATGATTACGTCAACACCAAAATGACATGTTACCATTCAACTTCTCATTGCTGGGACAAACACCCGACCTGAAACAACTTATGGAAAGAAAGGGGTTATGATTTCTTCATGATGGGGAAAGCATGAAACGAGGAGGAAGCTGGGTCACATCTTCCTATAGCAGCAGGGAGTTACAGAGACAGTGAGCTATCTGGCAATGGCAAGTGGGACTGGATGACAAAATCCCGAGGCCCACTTTCATGGACACACCTCCTCTGACAAGGCTCCAACTTCCACCCAAAGGTGCAACAACTTTCCCAGATTTCCATCAGCTGGGGCCAAGTACCAAAACATTTCTTAGTCCATTTAGGTGCGGTAAGAAAAGACTATAAACTAGATGGCCTATAGACAGCAGAAATTTATTTTTCACTGTTCTACAGGCTGGGAGGTTCAAGGTTAAGGGACATATGGATTTTGTGTCTTGTGAGGGTTCATAGATGGTGTGTCTTAAGGTTCATAGAAGGTGTCCTTTAGCTCTGTCCTTGCAGGGAAAAGAGCCCCCCCCTTTCTCCCAGGAGACTCACTTATAATGACTCTAAACTTTAAATGTGAAAATAAAGTCCTCCTGACCTAAGCCTCTCTCGAAGACTGCAGCTCTGAGACACATTGTGGGATTAGTTTGCAGGATATGAATTTTGGGTGACAATAGCATTAATAATATAGTTCAAGATTAGTGTTATTATTACTTTCATTTCATAGATAAAGAAACAGGCTCTTTTAAGTCCAATAATCTGACCAAAGTTTAGTAAATACAAAAGATGCTGGTATTCGATTCACACTTTTTGTTGCAATTATACAACTTTCTGGATTCTTCTTTACATACCAACACTGCTCTTAAGATCAGGTGATAAATGTTAAGTGACTAACAAGGTAAGGGTAATACTTTTTTTTTTCATTAAGATATGTTTATGACACATAACTTCTATATTGCTTTTCCGTTACTTCATTGTGACAGTGATGAGGTTATTTATTCATTTCTTCCCATAAAATGACTTTATCTCTGAGAAAAGTCCCTGCTCTTATTAGAACCGACAATGTGGCAACTGTAAACATGTTTTCACATCAGTGTCTGTAGGTAATATGCTCTTGAATTGTTTTAATTTATAGTAGGACTAGAGGAATGTTATGCACATCAGTCTTATAAATAATGCGACATAAATAACAGCTGCATTTATTGCCAAAGCAATTATTTTCTTCCCAAGCAATCATTCATTTTTTAGTAGGAACTGGATATTTGCATACAGCATTGTCTCCTTACATAATTAGGGTGAGTCTCCTTTACTCTCCTGCCTTGATGTTTAATATCTGAAAATAATTAGTTTTTCTTTCAGATTTCTCAAGATCTTCCGACACATTTTTATTTTTGCCTGGGGTAAAGAGCTAGATTTTGTTTATAACAATAGTGATATTAATATTATTAGTATAGTCATCTCTTAATATCCCTCAGGGATAAATTCTTGGACCCCCCTTGGATACCAGAATCTGCAGGTGCTCAAGTCCCTAATATGAAATGGCATATAAACTATGCAAGTTCTTTAAGCCATCTCTCAATGTCTTGTATTACTTAATAGTAATGTTGGGGTAGCTTGAATAAAATGTCCCCCTTAAGCTGATGTAGTTTGAATACTTGGACCTCAGCTAGTGGCAATTTTGGGATGTTTGTGGAGCCTTGATGGAGGAGGTGTGTAACTCAGGCCCAGTTGGGGCCCAGCTCCGAGCCCAGTACCTAGACTCCATTCTTCCTCTGCAATGCACATTTGGTGCTTAAATGGCTGTTGAATTTTTGTCAAGTTTTTCTCACCATTATGAACTTTCCTTTCAAAACCGTAAGTGAAAATAAACCCTTTCCTTCCATAAGCTGCTCCTGGCAATGAGAAGGTTACTGCTACAAATGTTCTAGAAGTAGTGGTTATATTTTTTTAAAGAAATTATGACAAACCAAAATTCAGTATGTATGCAAATTTTCTTTCAAATACTTTTAAAAAAATTTTAATTAATTAACTTATTTTTATTTTTTATTGTCCATAATGTTACAATATTTAGTGGATAAACAATGAGTTGTTATCCCAATTCCCCTCCCCACTCTGCTGGATAACCTCCTCCATGGGTCGTCTGGACCAGTCTTTGTGACAGGGGACCTAGTATTCAGCCAGGTTCTCCTGGCCATGCCTCTTATCTGGGGCTGGTTGACACCAAGGAGCTAGAACTCATTAGTGTGAGAAGAGATCTGTTTCATCTATAACCGTATAGTATGAGAGGAAATCTCTTTTATCTATATAGCATTGGAGTGTTGCTATAAAGAGGTCACAGAATGGATCTCAAGTGCTTGGTTCATTATTGTGTTGGATCAATGTATGCATGTTTGTAGAAAACCCACCACTGGAGTGCTAGAGAGTCAGTGGTTCATACTAAGTACATAGTAATGAATACAGTACAAATCAACAGACCCAAACTTATGGTTCAAAACGATCTTTGTCTTGGGTAAGATGCAGACAATAAAAAAAATTATGAATTTCAATGTCTCCTAAAGAATAGAGCCATTTGGAAGACAACAGCTTCATGATCTGGGACTATGGAGACTCTACTTCTAAGCAGGGTCTGGGGTATCAGAATCATCTAGAAAGCAAGGCAAAAGTATGCTCCCATAAGAGAGAAAGCATATGTGAGTCCTTAGATCTGAAACAACTTGATTTTTTTGAGGACCTAAAAGAAAGCCAGTGAACAAGGGACTTAGTAAGTAAACATAAGTAATAGGTGATGGTGAGGTCATTGAAGCCAATGAACAAAAAGGAAGCTTTGCAGAGTTAAACAACTTGCTCTGCACCACCTCGCTACTCAGAATGGGAATTTGAGTCCAGGTATTTTGTGTCTGCAAAATTCTTCTTTATAAGCGTTTAGAAACCAAACAGTAAATAAAATAGTAATGGTAATAAATAATAATAATAAATAATTACACTAATTTGGCACTTTTAGATGATGACACTCCTCTAATCAACTTGTATGTTAAAAAGAATTTAATCTTCACAGGAAACCTATGAGACAGCTTAGTTTTTCTTAAAATGATATTATCCTCATGTCAAGCAGACTTTTTAGTGTTTTTCCAAAATAATTGAGCAAACATGAAAAGTAAGGATCCACATATGAGAAATCATAATGAACTTAATTCTTTGCTTGATAATCAACAAAAATTAACACCCAAGCAAAATGACTTAAGGGAAGAAGGCATTATTTTGGCTATGGGTAAGGAGTGGCTGAGGAAAAAGCTCACATCATGGTAGCCGGGAATCAGAGGATGAATAAGGCACTAGGACCTGATATAACTTTAAGAAGCATGCCCTCAAGTTACCTGCTTCTGCCCGCTAGGCCCACATCTGAAAGTTTCTTTAACTTCTCAAAATCGCACCTCTAGCTGTGGACCTGTGTTCAGCACATGAACCTGTGGGGTCATTTCTTATTCCAATCATAACACCTCATCAGAAAATGTATGAAAATTAAATTGCTTGTCCCTATCACACAGATCCAGAGAATCTCCTTGAATTTGATCCCAGTATAATCTGTCCATTTTAGAGGATAGGCATTTAGTTTTCTTCTTACTGACAGGATACTTGTTTTTTACTACCATGAGTTAATTTCAAATCTACTAAAACTTTCCAAGAGCAACACCATTTCCTTATTTAAAAAATATTTTATTTATTCATTTTTAAGCAGAGAGATGAGAGAGAGAAAGAGAAAGAGAGAGAGAGAGAGAGAGAGAGAGAGAGAGAGAGAGAGAGCGAGCACCAGGGCCACCACCTTGTGGGTCTGGCTTATGTGGGTCCTGGGAAATTGAACCTGGGGCCTTAGGCACTGGAGGCAAGTGCCTTAACCCCTGAGCCATCTCTCCAGCCCACCATTTCCTTTTCTTAAGTCATTAAAGAGTAAGTTTCCAGCATATTACACTCTCTGAAAACAGGAATACATACAACATGAAGTTTATTACATGTTACCACAGTACAAACATCAAAATCAGGATATTATCATTGACACCTGATACCCTAAGTCCAAGAGTGTGTTCACAGAAAGATAATGCAGTTCACGATAAGAGTCTACATTCAGTTGCCAGGTATTTTCAGTCTCAATCTGTGGAATTTCCCACTCTTGCTGCTCTTTCAAGACTTTACAACTGTTAAGATTATAGAAAAATTGTGTTAGAAAACCTCCCTAAATTTTAATTAACCTATTTCCTCATTATTTGATTCATATTATTATATTATTTTGACAGGGAAGAATGACAGAAATATTACTGTACTTTCCCATGCCTCCTTTTTTTTTTTTCACTGAATCCCAAGTGACTAGAATCCCACCCAAGCACTCTGCCACTAAGGTCCATGACCAGTCCTTTTTCTATTGTTCATTTTGAGATGGAACCGTCACTGAGTTGTCCAGGCTGGCCTTGAACTTGTGCTATAGCTCATGAAGGTTATGGATTTGCAATGCTCCTGCCTCAGCCACTAGGATCTATGAGCCTTGTTTTTATCATTGTCATTTAGCAGATGATACACGATTTAGGTTTTCAAAATTATAAATACAGACACAAGTCACTTGATTCAAATGCTGTTTTTGAGACTTCTTTTAGTACTTATATCTTAACATCCTGCACTGAACTTCTGCTACTACTACTATTCCCATAGGGCTATCCTGTTGCATTTATTGGATCTCTTGCTTCCCAAAATCGGCCACTATTTCCGCCCTACTACTTGCCTACAAATGTTTATGTTTTATCTCCTCCTTTTTGGTGCCCTTCATACCTTGTTCATTCTTGGCTCCTTCTAGGCACATGTCTACTTTACTCCCATCTGAACTAAATTGTAAAGAAAAGAGCCAGGTGTGGTGGCTCAAACCTTTAATCCCAGCACTCAGGAGGCTGAGGTAGGAGGACTGTCGTGGGTTTGAGGCCAGCCTGAGAATACATATTGAATTCCACATCAACTTGGGCTAGAGTGAGACCCTACCTCAGAAAAGAAAACAATGAAAGAAAGAAAGAAAGAAAGAAAGAAAGAAAGAAAGAAAGAAAGAAAGAAAGAAAGAAAGAAAGAAAGGGGAGGAATTAAGGGAGTGAGAGATGACCAAGCAATAACTATGTTGAAAATGACAGACAGGAAAATTTCAATGAAATCAATCACTTCTCTTTGAGAAAAGTGCTCAGGGTTATATGAGCCAAAACAATGTTGGACACATAATTCTTCATCATCACACAAAATCTTGCCTGTACCCACAACAACAACAAAGGCAGGATATGAAGTAAAAACATTGCTCATATAAATGTGCATTTTTCAATAAAATAGTCAAGGTATTTGGAAAGAATGATCCAAGCATCCCACTGTCAGAAGCAGGGCCACTGTATCTGCATGTATGTTAGGACTTTTATGGCAGCAGAATCCCTCTTGCATCTCTTCTTAACTGCTGTTCACTCTCTGGTTCTTAGGAACTTGGTATTTCCCCAGGGGGTGGAGGTTGTCATTGATTATTATTTATCTAAATTCTGTTTTTTTCTCTACCCAAACCCATATTAATATAGAGCTACAAAACACAATTCCTCTCTCTCAATTTTTATACTGATTCCCTTAACTTCTACCCTGAGGACACCTCTACATGAAGGTAGTTAATATAGTACTTCTGACATATGATTAACTTTGCCTCTGTTATTTAACTGACTTAAGCCTCACCCTCTTTTTCTCTGAAATGAGTATAATGTTATGAGAGTAATTATTGTTGTGAAATTCATTAGGAATATTGTTTACCATCAGTTATGAACTAAAAGGATAGGTATACCATAGTACCTTACACTTTCTTGTTCTGTTCTGTGATTCTGGGGCTTGAACCCACCCAGGGCCATAAGCATGCTAGGCAAGTGAAACATACACAAACCAAAATAGAGGGTTTATTTTGCTTTGTTTTTGCAGACCTTATATTTTTTTATTGTCCATAACGACTTACATTATTTAATGGGCAAACAGATCTTATATTTTTTTTCATCCTCCTTTTCAGGATGTTAAGAACACAGGCATGTTCTGCCCCATCTGTCCTTAATAGTGCTTTGTCCATTCTCTCTCATAACAGAATGATCTACTTGTGATTACATACATGTCATCCTCACTGGACCGAAGGGGTGGAATTGTTTCTCATACCTGCTTCCTCAGAGCCAACCAGACTCGTTTGTAACATTAAAGGTGTTCAATGTTTGTGTGGATGGAAGGATGGCAAAGGGTGGAATTGGGAGATAAGATGAATGAAAGAAAACCTGAAAGAATAGATAGATGAAGGAATAAGTAGACAAGAAAATAAATGACAGTATCCAGGCTAGAAGTAAAGCAATCAACACTTATTTATGATGTTCCAATCTATTAATTGTTTTACATGCATTATGACACTGACACATCAATAGGTTGTCATATATCTGTGTTGTTATATCAGGTGTGATGTGGTGTGTGGTATGTGTATGTGTCTGTGGTGTTTGTTCATAGGTGTGCAGATCCAGTACTCTGTGTGCACCTGTGTGGAGGGAGGCTAGAGCAGATCATCAGGTGACCATCTGCATTGCTCATCATGGTTTTCCTTGAGACAGAGGACACTGTTTCAATGACCTAGGAAACTGCCATTATTAGGAGCCTCAGTGACTCTGAGGTCTCTGCTCTCTGCAGAACTGAGGTTGCAGATGTGTATGAGTCTGCCACAGTATTTACATAGGTTGGGGAATTGAACTCAGTGGTCTCAGGCACCATCAGTAAGAGCAGTAAGATCTCTTACTTATTGTACCATCTCACCAGCCCAGGTTTGAGAAGAAGAAAATAACAATTCTTACAAAAGTCAAAATTAAACCAAATAAATACAAATATTGTCTATTCTATATTCAATCATCTTGAAATTCAAGTTCAGCACTATCTGAATTCCCGGGCTTGCTTTTTCTTTTCCCGATTATCCAATAGCAAAGAGAGAGTGTTGAGGTTAGAAAATGTGCCCATTATTCTTCTCTTGGTTTCTCCTTATTTGAGAATGAAAAGTGAAGACAAAATAACTATCCTCTTTGTTCAATAGCCAGGAAATGAAGTATTTCTCAAGCTGGTCATTTAAAATGATTATTATTACAAACACAGGTTTTGAAACAAAAAACAATTTTTAAATTTCTAAGCATTTTTCTAGAGCGGAATCTGTAATCCCAAAGCCACTCTGAGTAACTGTTGCCTAATATAACACTGACCAATAATGCTGTGGTCCAAAGCTAAGAATGTCCTTGGAATTAAGCAGAGGAACAGTTGGAAGCCAGACCACTGCTACACACCTACAATCCCATCACTCTGAAAGCTGGGACAGAAAAATCTCGTTTAAGGACAATTTGCACCACATAGTGAGTATGTAGTAAGGCTGTGCTAAATAGCTAGACTTTGACTCAAATACTACAACAAAATGCTGGAGGAATTTGAGTGGAAATATAAACAGAGGATATATTGGAGAATTTTGGTAAAAATGTAATATTTAAATTTCATATGAAGAAATTATTCTGGCAATGATAGGGTGTCATTGATTCAAGCTGCCATTTTCATTATTGAGTTAGTTCTGATCCACCACATGACATTAGACTTGGTTTCAGGATGATAGATAGTGATTTTGCCTGGGTAACAGAGTTGACTCATTGGTAGGTTATCTCAATATATTCTTTTGAGCATACTATTTTTTTTTAGGGAAATGTCTCATTCTATCTGAGGCTCGCTTTAAATTCATAATGAGCCATCCACTTCAGCCTTTCTTGTGCTGGAATGATAGGCATGAGCATAATACGTGTGTTTTTTAAAAACTTTTATTTATTATTTATTTCCAAGGAGAGGAAAATAACAGGCCCTCCATGGTCCCCAGACACTACAAGCAAATTACAGATGTTGACTGACATCTGATTCTATGTGGGTACTGGGGAATTGAACCCCGGCCTTCAAACCTTGCAAGCAGGTTCATTTAACGGCTGAGCCATACCTCCAGCCCATGTTTTTTTCAATCAATAACATTTCAAGTGCAATGTTGCATGAAAAATTAAGGGTATAGGAATAAAAATAGAGGGAAATATACAAAACGTAAATCATTTGGTCCAATGTTTGCTATCAGTTCACAGAATCTTTCAAGTAATCTAAAGTCAAAGGGATGGTCTTCACCACAGTGCTTGTGACGACATGACTTTCTACCATCAAACAAGTGAGTTATCTTTACCTTCACTAATGTACTTAGAAGTCTAGGAACAATATTCCATGTTGTCAGAAGTAAATGAAAGCATGTTCAGAGACTCTATGACAGTGACATGCTTTGATGAATTCCATGTTGACTTACCTGGAATTTTACCAAAAGGGGTAACAAGATTCCTTCTGCTGTTATATTACACCTACTATATTTAATCTGCTTAATATAAAATGGAAATATTTTAAATCTCAAGTTTGGTATTTCCAAACAAAATCAAGATCATGGTCTTATCTAGTACATCATCTTTGAAGGGGGATTCAGTGATTTTGTGGGCCCTTACAGATCACTTCCATAATATTATTTATGAATTCTTTCCAAAAGTATATCTGCCTATGAGTAGTCAGTAACATGTGAATAAATAGAACTTGTAATGCAGAAAAGGTTTTAAATATCCTAAAGGAGAAATAATATAGTCAGTATTTATTCATCTAACAAACATTTTGGACATTCATCTACATTCTAGCACGCTAGAATAAAGTTCTAGATATTTTTGTGAAAAAGAAAAAAAAACCCAACTCAGTGAAATGTGTTACCTGTCTTCTAGGATTCCCCTGTCTGTAGAGGTGAAGATCATGGGAAAATAAGTATAAAATTTCAGAAATGAGATGTATATTTATGTAGCATTATGAAATAGATATTGAAGATGACTGAGAATTTGGCTTGTCACAGGAGTCAGGGATGGTCCTTTCAGATTAGTGGCATTTCCCTTTGATCAGGTGCAATAAGCAGAAGAGGCATGGGGACCTGCTAGAAGGGCAAGCCGAGGCAGCTTCCGTGGAGACAGTCACAAGAGGTTGCATACATGCACACACAGCTCCTTCTGACTCTGGGGCCTGTACTGGATGCAAACTGCAAACACAAAGCTTCCTGTTGACAGCTGAGATTGAGAGCTGTGCTAGGCTCTGAGCCATAAACAAAAAAGACAAAATCAAACTTTATTGTGTGCATGTATTATTTCAGAGTCTCCTGAGACTTTATACACACATATGTGTGTACAAGCATTTTATTATAAAATTATATATATATATATATATATACATATATACATATGCATACATAACATATACAAGTTAGATGTGTAAATTAGAAATCACAATCTTCATATTTTGTTCAGTTAGTGAAAACATGTAACAGGGTACACTGGTCTTTGTTTCTTCCTTGTCTTTTTTGTCTTACTATTTTATCTCATGTAAAATTTAAAAATATTTATTTATTTGCAAGCAGAGACAGAGAGAGAAGGAAAGAGAGGAGAGAGAGAGAGAGAGAGAGAGAGAGAGAGAGAGAGAGAGAGAGAGAGAGAGAGAGAGAGAATGGGCATGCCTGGGTCTCTAGCTGCTGCATACAAATTGCAGATTCATGCACCACTTTGTGCATTTGTGTTTACCTGGGTCCTGGGGAATCAAACCCAGGTTGGGAGGCTTTGCAGTCAATCGCCTTAATAGTCTGAGCCATCTCTCCAGCCCTCTCATGTGAATTTTCAGATTTTGGTTTCTCCTGACTAATCTGTTTTTCTTGCTTTGCATTTGCATTCTAGGCTTGAATACATAAAAAGAGTGTGTCCTCTATAATATCATTTATCTTTTAGGCCCAATGAAGGGTTGATTCTAACAGAATTAGGAGTATTAAACCATTCCACGGAAGGGCTGTAAGAAGTATGTCCTGGTCCACTCCGTTGCCCCTGTTCTGCCCTGCCTGGCAGCTTATGGACAGCTGGAACTGACCTTTTATTTTACATTTCCTTTAATATCTTTATATACATTGTATGAGCAAATCTTGTGAATGAGTCCCTGTTTCCTTCCTCTCTGTCCCCTACCAACTGTGTTCCTTCCTCAGTGAACATACTGGATCTGTCCATAGGATAGGGTGTATGGACTGCACCAGAGGGAGCCAGTTTTTCATAGTTTCTTTTTTTCCTCCCCCCTTGTGAATTGTTGCTGAGGAGGGCCATGTCTATAAATATTCTCCCCCACATTGGTTCTTACATTCTTTCCTCACCCTCTTCTGCTCATTTCGAGTTTTAGTGGGTGAGTTTTGAGTCTGCTTTGTTGTTGAGATCTTAAGTATCTCTCGACCTTTGCCCTGGGTTGTATTGGGTATCGTTGGTGTCTCTCTCTATTGACCTTTCATGAGTTATCAGACCTGCTGTGGTGATTGTAGACCTGACCTGCTATTGGACTTTGTGATGAATGTTCTCATCCTTGCTTATTTTACCCCACTGTTTCCCAGAACACATAATCATTCCTGGGAACGGGACTTCTGTTGTGCTTTGCAGGTGATTTCTCAAATGCCTTCAATGTTTGCATCTTGCCAAATAGCCAAAGCAAATAAACAAAAATAGGTCTCTAAAGCATAGCATATGAATTTTCTTGATCCGTTTATTTATTATCAGATGGCAATGAGCATGTCAGACAGCACTCTCTGAAATGCCAGCTCTTTCTTACGTCTTCTCTATCCAGAGTATTTTGTGCCCTCATTCTTCCCCTGAAAGATGCTTTTAGTTTCCCTAAGTAGGTTATTAGGCCTTCAAAAATAAAATAACACAGTTTGTTTTTGAAAGGCAGGGATGATTTTCATGAAAGACTATCCCAAACTTTACCTTTGAAGGTAAGCATTTGTTGGAAACAGCCAAGAAGGAAAGAATCACGGTGACATGTTTAGTGCTCAGGAAAAAAAAATGTTCAAATGCAGATGCCCTTGAGCCCGTAATTTAAACCTCTGGCACAGTGCCTCATCGGTGTGAACCCACAGGGACATGTGATTTCGCATATTCATAAATGGACAAGTTAATCTCAATCCGTTAAAAAGTCATTATGCCTTGTAGAACTAATAATACGAGGGAAGTTTACTGTCACTCCTGGAAAGTTCTCCTTCTCTGGTAGTAACTGATAAAGAAGAGGATTTCTCAAAGTCAATCATTCAAAAATAAAGAGCCTTAATCCATTTTCACATACCTCTGGGAAGTCTGTCTGCATTAACCTAGTCTAGGACTTCTCTGGCAATAATGAGGTGTAAGAGAGGACACAGCCACCAGCGATTTCTGAAAGTGATACAATGAAGGGACAGAGACAATGAGGCAGGAAGAAAATGGGACCTGGGATTAAGGGATCTTCCACTCAGCCATGTGCAGAACGTTGAAAATTAATGTGGTATTGTTTAGCGAGCAGCTGTCAAGTTATTGTAATTTGCAAAATTGTTTTATTCTTCCTCTTTTCCTTCACTGAAGGCATATTAGAAATGGCTTCATTTCTGAGGGATGACAAAGTTAATCCTATTTTGAGTTCCATTTGAAGAAAATGGCATGTTAAGCTTGTTTCACATTTATCAAATGAGCCAATGAGTTCAGCATTGTCTGTGTAGCTCTGGAAGGAAGGCACAGTGCTTTAGGTATCAGGACTATAAACAGAAATTAAAAATAATCAGTTTCATCACGTTATCGACTATTTACACATAAGGTGGAATATTGTATATTATGTTTCTGTAAACATAAGAGTAGAGATAATAAAGGTGCCAGGACAAGACCTAGATGCTCCTGATGGGTTAATCCAATGTTAAAGACCAACAGCCCTGGACAGAGGTAAGACAAACTTACAGCAAGTGGCCTGGTGCAAAAGACAGTCCTAATGTCACAGATGAGCTGTGTGAGTCTGTGTGTAAAACATACAGGGACTTATCCATGTCTCCATCAAAGGATTCACCCTACTGTAATGACACAGTACAACACAGTACATTAAATACAAATTAAGTGTATGAATATGAGTAAG
Source organism: Zapus hudsonius (assembly GCA_004024765.1). Classification (NCBI taxonomy): domain Eukaryota; kingdom Metazoa; phylum Chordata; class Mammalia; order Rodentia; family Dipodidae; genus Zapus; species Zapus hudsonius. The sequence continues at coordinate 20,103 of PVHP010019022.1, forward strand.
GAGGACTGCTTTCATCTTCCAAAACTTCTATCAGTAGTAAAATAAATGAATCAAAAATGAGAGAAATTAAGTCTTGTCTACAGGAAGGTATTTCATAGAATATTAGTGCCCCAATATCCATGTTCAAGAGAAGTGTAAAAATAGGCCTATTATTGTGATTAAAAAAAACAGCAGCAGTTCAGCCATCAGGACAATGATAACCAGCTCAGCAAATAGCGGTCTAAGGTGGTAAAGAGAAACTGTTCCAAATATTTTCTAAGTATATAGAGACTTCAGAGTGATTTGCAAGGGGTGTTCCCTTTTAAAGATACAGAACATGTTGGAAAGCTCATGGGTAATGACATGCTCTCTTCAGCCCAAAGATCTCTTCACTAGCATCTCTTTTAAGGTCAAAGCATCCTATGATCAAAACATCTATATACTTTCATGGATTTTCTTTAAATTGTTGGGTTGATTAAAATAGCTCTTCCAATTATAATGACAACACTGTCAACACAATTACGAGTTTAAGAAACTTTTCCTTGACAAGCTGAGTCCATTCCAAATCTGGATATTTGACCATGAATGGAGCCTCTGCTGGTTCTCCCTTATTAGGAATTTCCGACTTGCTAGCTACTGTAGTCTTACTTTGACACATAACACACCTCTTTTCTGTCACCAGAGGCTTTGACATTCAGAAAAATGTGTATCACCCGACAATGCATATGTACATGGCTTCCAAACCACTCAACCATCAGCAGGATATTTGTCAGTCTCTGAAGGCAGGCACAGACAGACATTCTTCATGGATATTCAAGGTTGTGCCTGCTTATTCGGTGATCTATTTTCTTATTTTGTCAGCTTGGAAGAACACATTATCCAGGAAGGGAGAAGAATTCAAACATGTCTATTTTCAAATTCCAAGGTGATAGCATGAATAAGAAACTAGGATTTACTAGTTTGTCACTAAACCTCTATGTATTAGTCATTTCCTCATTCCTGGGGCAAAATACATGAGCAGATACAATTCAAGTAAGGAAAGGGTTTGTTGTGGCTGACAGTTTCAAGGCGATACTTTCTATCATGGTGCCAAAGACACAGGACGTGAGCTGGACTATAACATCTCAAGGCTTATCCTAGTGATTCAATCCCTCCACTGAGGCTCCTCCTCTTAAAGGTTCCACAGCCGTTCCCATTAGTGCAATAAACTGAGGACCAAGTAGGCAAACATATGAATCTACTGGAGACATTTCACGTTCCAACCACAATACTTCCTGAGATTCATTTTATTTATCTAGAAAAATGTTTGTATTAGTCATTTATACATTTATTCATACAATATATGTGGATAATATAGTATCTTCCAAGCTAAGTGGTAGGAAATCAATGGCATAAAATATAGAAATTAGTTATGAAATGTAATATGCAGATTTAATATTCAATTCAATTTAATTGAATATTCAAAATGTTCAGACATTATGAAATATATAAAAATGACACCCAGACCAGGTTCTAAAGTTTAAATTATCTAGTAAAAGAGGGAAGATACAACTTTTAAAGCAAAGAAAATAGCATTTCAAAAGCCCTGTGGTAAGAGAGGTTGTGGAAGTTGGAAGAAATACCAACGTGAATATTGCAGAGTACAAAAAATGCAACTCTTCCAGCACTTTCCTGTGAACATGAAACAATGGTGGGTTTCCTTTCTAGTTCAGCAGGCTTGAAGTATAACTTGAGATTCTGCTTTTGCATAAGAGCCTTCCAGGTAATGTCTCCTTTTCTGGTTCACAGAACACATTACTTAGGAAGGAGCAAAAATAGAATATCAAGCATGTGAAAATAACAGCCTTTTTTAAAATTCTCTTTCTTTCCTCCCCCTTTTCTCCTCTCACTCCTCCCCACTTAATGAAGACACTCTCTCTCCAAAACAAATACAGGTAGAGAAGCATTTTATACCACTAGTGACAGTCATTGTTTACCAAGATAGGAGGAGACTCAACTGGTTTAGCAAGGCTTTTGTAAAAATAGGATGAATCAATCTTTCTGCAATTTCAGAGAAGTTATGCTTAATATCAGGTTACAAAGCTGACCTGCCATGTGTAATCTAGCTTACATGAACGTATAATTATCAAGATACTAATACAAAGGAAGAATATTTGTGAGCTGATCAAATTCAGGTCCCTTACTTCAAAGAATCTGCATTCTTCCTGTTGTTCCAATGCAGACCAGCTGGCCCAGTCTCAATGGTTGTAATTAATCTCTCAAACAATTGCAGGTGAATGGGTCTATCCTTGAGGCTATGTCTCTTCTGAATAGATATTTACTCAACTCTCCTCAGGAAACTACACAATAACTTGCCTTTATATATATATATATATATATATATATATATATATATATTCTATTATTGTACTCGTGTAGCTTTGAATGTGTTTCTTTGTAGAGAGCTGCATATGTCTATGTTCATATAAGCCTCTATATGTCTGTTCCTCTATTGTTAATTTCTATATATGTTAGTAAATAGGATGATGCATGTGCACCTACATGTGTAAGTTGTGTGTCTCTGCACATGCACCATCAAGTGTATTTCTTACATTTATATGCTTAAAAGTTTTCCTTGCAGCAAAAATAAGTTACTTAATAGAAAATTTCATATTTAATGACATCTGCTTAGAGCAAATTATATTTTCTATACATCTAGCCACAGGTGTTTAAATGATAAGCACTTGGGAAGTAGACATATCAAAAATTGTGATAATATTAATGTTCATCTTAGTTTTCCTAGTAAATCAAAGAAAATGCAATGAAGAAAAGTCAAAAGTCAGTCCAAGAATTTTTGTGAGTTCTGTTTGGTGCAAATATGACTTATTTCTCAGTGAAATTTGCTGACATTAGACACATTCTAAAAGCTTAGAGTGCAATGAATCTGCTTACCTGGTATTAATTTACTTTTTATAGTTCATTTAATATAGTATTGATTGAATTAGCATTTGAATTAAGGACCTTTTGAATTCAACAAGATTAAGAAAGTCGCGTTAATCGGAATGATAAGTAGAACACAAAGGGGTTTGAAAATTTGTTTTCTTGAAAGTTTATATGTATCTCATGTCATCACATAATCACATTACACATTTTATTATGCAATATGTGAACATAAACTTGCAACTATTCAGGTATTATATAGGTATTACACATCACACACCTATAACCTTTATAATATAAATCAAATTAATATAAATGTCAAAAGCATTTACTGGATGCCTGATAAATGCCAGATATTAGGCTAGATACAGAATAGCAAGTTAAAATATGTGCCCTGATAATATGTAACTCAGTTTCAAATATAAGGAAATTGGACTACATTCAAAACTCAGAAAAATGTTTCCACTAAAGGTTATTTATGAATATATACATACATATGAATATATTTAATCATTTGTATATAGTATAATACAATGTAAGACGTTTTAATATATTATATAACATAATAAATAATGTAAAATATATTAGCATAATATATTATGTAACTTTATATGTACATATATATGATGTGTGCTACATTACAAGAAAGTATAAAGATCTGGTAGAAGAATAGACCTACTATGATGAGGAGAAAGGAGAGACAAGGTAAAAATAGTGTCAAAGTTCACAATATATATAAATAAAAGTGTCTTTATGTTGCTTATCATCATGTATACCAATAAAAAAATCTTTCCATTTTTTCCGTAATATCCCCTCTCAAAGTGTTTTATTTGTTGCTGTTGCTTCAAGCTTTTAAACATATGCTACCAATGCAATGATAAACAAGAGAAATTAAATTCTGTTTAATTTCTGTGAATGTTAATTTTATCATTGTTTTTAAATCCTACAACAGCACTGTTTGTTCTTGTGTATGGTTCATATCCATGGCTGGGGCGCTGAGCAGGCCAGAGGAAACAAACATACATTTTCAGAAAGGTAGGCTGGAGGAGATCATCCACCTCCGAGGACTCTGCAGAGAAAGCATTGAGGTTATCATGGAGACTTTCACAGGTGCCCTCAGGTTGATGCCCCCACCAACTCTCAGGCCTAATCCATGGCCTAACCTCATATGGGTCTGAGGTGTTGACACCTCCCTCTGAAACACCGAGTTTAGCAATCCAAGCTGTGGCAGATGGGCACTTCCTAGGGGGCTTTCACTCTCTTTGCCAAGGATTAAGTTCCTGAATAGAAGTTGTAATGGTTCACTTCCAAAACAGGCACCTAATTTCTGACTCGTCACCCAGCAGTGCTCTGCAGTGATACCAACCAATTGTTCAATGGCTTCCCTAATGCTCCTGGCCTGGAGTCTTGTGGGACATGTGTGACTAACTCAACTGATACCCACAGGAAGTGGAATGTGGCATCAATGGTAGAATGAGGATGGGGAGGACGAGACTGGACGATGCAGAGCAGGGTGTTAAGGGATGAGACAGTGGCCAGTAAGAATCTTTTCTTGAAGGCTGTGAGAAGTTGGACCACTGATGAAACGAGGTTTCCTACCCCCATCCCCACCATCCTAGCTGTCTTCCACAATGCTGAGTACTAGCCACTAGATGACCACAGCATCTACAAAATTCAATTTCCATAATAAAAACTTTAAATATTTAAAGATAGAAAGTTCAGAAGGGTATGCTCTGTATTAGTTTCTTTTCTCATTGATGTCACTAAATTCCTGACTAGCTAAGCTGCTAAAGGATGGAAGATTTCACTTGCTCACAGTTAGGAAGACATCCAGGCTACCATGGGAGGGAAAGCAAGGCAGCAGGAGCTGAGGCAGCTGTTCACATCGCATCCATGGCCAGGAGCAAAGAGCAGGAAGGAAATAGGGCTGGACTGTCCCACTCAAAGCCTTCCCCCATGACACACTTCCTCCAGATTCCTAAACCTTTCAAAGATGTCATCACCTTCCAAACGGGTGGCACCACTAGGGAGCAAGTGTTCAAACACAAGTACCCATGGTGAACATTTAATTTCAAACCACAATATTCTCCAATCATATATCATTCTGGAGGAGATAAAGAAATAAAGTTATATACCTAAGAATCCAGGCTTACATAGAAGCAGATACGTATGTTTAATGGCACAGTGGAGATATGAATTTAATATAATGCTGGCCTAACAAAAGGCATGGTTGGAGGGAGAGAATGGGAAGTCACTAGAGGAATGTACATCTGAAGGAGACTGTGCATACAAATCTGTCGCAGGTAAAGCCCGTGTTCAAAGTGTCAGGAGTGTGGAAGGTTATGTCATATTCAAACTTGCAAACAATATTATTGTGGTAAACTTTCTTTGCCTGCTTACTCATATGTGCAAGCAGTGGAGAAACGTACTGCACGAAAAGTAGTAGCAGCAGTCGGAGGCAGTTGTGTTTGATTTTTAGAGAACTTGTTTCCTGTGTGAGCCTGTAGGCACTGGAAAAAAATAAGGCTTACTTATGCTCAAAATTAGAAGCAAGATATTTAATGATGAATAGCAAAAGATAACAAAATAAAATATAAATCCAGTCTCAAGATGTCAAAAAATCTTCACTGATTTGTGACATCAGATATTCAAAGGTCTTAAGTAAAATTAAAAATTGGAAGAAGGGAATGCACATAATATTGGACACTTTAATTCTGAATATTTCTCTGATTTCTTTTCATTACATTATGTTATTGATGTTATTAGATAATTACAGTTAAGTCGAATTTAGTGATGTGTTAGGCTATCATTATTGGCATATGGTCTGGATAATACTCCAAATTGAATTTATTATATATTCATTTTTTAAATCCTCGTTTCTCTTCTGTTTGTTTTTACAGGAAGGAAACACATAGGCTTTCTATGTCCAAACAAGAGAAATAAATTATTTCCCCCTCTTGCACCTTGTTCATAAAGGCAGGATTATAAAACAGCAATGGAGATTAAAAAGAAAATAAGTCATGTTTACATGGTAAATTCATTGTTACTGACTTATGAAAAAAAAGATACTCTTGGGTTTACCAAGAATCCACTTTACAAACAGCATTATCAGGATTCTGTTACTCTTCCTTATCTTCTCCCTTTATGAAAGAATCCTCATTATTAATATTGGTGAAGTGCATGTTCTCTTCCTATTTTTTAAACCCATCTAAAGTCCTCTCCTAATTTGATAATGATTGTGAACACAATTAATTATACATGAAAGTAAAAATATGCTTAATATAGTATTTCCTCCTAGCCTGATAGGTGAAAGAGAACAAATACCTGGTTTGTCTTATTTTTAGTACATATAAACCACCAGCATTGATAGTGGTATATAGAGTTTTTCATGTTGCCATATTCAGTTGGAGATATGTTAATTAGTTGTCATTTACTATGACATTCACATTACAAAAAATAAGAGTGCTCTTTAATTAATTTATTATTAAAAAACTTGGTTTAATGTTTTTTCCCCTTAGAAGATTGCTTAGCTTATAGTTGTGCAACCTTTAAGTTATAAGTATCTCTTAGATGTAGAGATATTTGGTGTACAGTGCATAGAAATACTTATAGAAAGTATTCAGAGACTCAACAGTTTATAAACACATTGACACAGTTCTTAAATTTCAACTAATTACGTGAGTATTCACAGACCTCAACTTGTTCTAAAAATTGCTTTATTTCCCAAAGAATGAGGAATCTCCTGGCCTGTTAGACTTCAAAATCTAGTTTGTAAATATACTTCCACATGTGCTTCACATGGGTGATGATATTCAGTAGAGATGATGAGAAAAGGGTACCTTTGTCTAGTTATCAAAATGCTTTGTGGGTATACCAGTCATTATCTTCACCTCTTTATTTTACTAGTGTGATTTTTTTCCAAAACAAAGCTCTATAAAGTACTTTTAACCTATAAGCACACAGAACATATATAAACTACTGTCCTTAATACACTACCTCTACTATTTCTATTCCTGTTTTGTACATGGGGAAATTGAGTCTGTCAGAGTCGAAGATTCTTAAAGTCCTGGAGTTCTTTTTATAAACAAATTCAAGATCCAAATTCCAGTCACTCTGCAAAGACATTATCCTTTTCTCCATTATAGGTTTCTCAAAACTTACTTTGCCCAGGCTGTCAACATTTGCAAGGACTTCTGGCAATTGGAAACCAAGTTTTCTCATTGCACAGCATTTGCCATGACCTAAGACTTCAGCCCTGGAGCCATTGCAGGCAGAGCTACTCATGGCTGTGACGTCACGGTTGTATTTTCAGACCTTTAAGCTGATGGGGATTTTCTTAGTCTTTGTTTATTTTGGGAAGTAGTTTAACCCAATCTTTATATATTCTAAGAAAATGTCATTTTTAGCTACAATCCAAATACTGGATAATCACAATACTCTGATGTAAACTGCAGAGATGAACTTGAGCAAACTTAATACATTCCATCCTGTAATGTAATAAGCAAGTCTAAATCTGAAGGCACAAGGAAATGGCCAAACGTGCCAGGAAAATTCAAGGCCTAATGATCATATTTGCTGCTCCTGATGGTGATGCTGATGCCTGTTGCCTAAAATGACTCTAACCAAGGAAAGCATGGCAGCCTACTCTGTGATCCTAAATTCAAAGAAAAATAAAAATCACAACAAAAACCCAGACAGCTTCCAGGAAGGGCTTTCTTTTTTTTTCCAAAATGCAAAAGAATTAATTTTCAATGGGCACATTTCATCCTTTAAAAAATTTATTTATTGTTAATAATTAGACAGTATGAACAAGTCTTGTGTTGGTATCCCCATTTCCCTCCTCCCTGGCCCCAACCCACTAAGCACCCTCCTCAGTGGTGGGGGTTATGAATTTTGACCCAGATCTCAAATTAGGAAGACAAAATTTCTAGCTCCTCACTCATGCTGCTTTGGCACTAAACACTAGTACCTCCATAGATATTCACATTTTTACCTTTTTTAGCCCTCGGCTTGCTGTAGGAGGCAACTGAAGCTTCAGGGTCAAGAGCGTGTATACTACAAATAGACTGGTTATGAATCAGGACCCTATGTCTTTATAATTTTAAATCAGTATGATCTTTCTCCATCATTTAACAACAGGCATGGAGAGTATGTAACCCATTGAGGTATTTTTGAATATTGAATATAATATACGCGAATCAGTGTGTATAGAGATGACTACACATTGAATTCTCAATGTGTTCATTATCCATAAACCATTATACATTCTAGAATAAACAGCCGGTGACATCATTGCAAAGGACTATTGACTTAAAGCTCTAGATTCCATGGAATTGGTCATCAGCCTAGGAAGCGAGAGAGCAGAGCTGCTGATTCCACAGTTTCCCGTGCAGAGCTGACAGCTCAGAGGGAAGAAGAAAGGAGGTCTTGCATTGATTCATTGATTTCTGGAGCAGGAACTGTGCTCTGTGTTAAACACTTACTAATTCATGGACCCAGATCTGAAAGACTGAAGATGAATCAGAAAGCAGTAACCAGGGAAGATGGAACAAAGCACACTATTTTACAGGTCATGTGTTGGAGCAGAAAGCAGATTTGGAGTTTCAAATATTTACTTGGTCTAAAAGCCTGAGCAGGTAATTTCACCTCTGTGGGCCTCCACATTTGCGTCTATAAAATATGTTTATTACTTTTTTTCAGGATAATAAGCAGAATATTGGGTCAATATCAGGTTTTATAAAGTAATGTTTTATGTGAGAACATTTCTCCTTCTTTTTTTCTGTTGTTTCCCTCCTGAATTCCCTCCTTATGAAACTGAAATATTCCCATCTGCTCAGTAATCTCCAGAGATACTAGAACTCAAACATACCAAGAGCTCACCTTTTAAGTGTGTCTTTTTAAACACATCTTCCTTCTTTTCCCTTGTCAGTGAGTTGCTTGTTTATTTGGTGGGAGGGGCTCCAGACCTTCTGTTCTACTTTAAGGCATGTTGATATATCCCTTCTCTGAGGTCGCCCTCCTTCCACTTACTTGTCTAGGTTTGGGCCATTCTGCTCACCATAGCATTCTAGTACTCACATCACTGGAGGGTGTGTGGTATGTATACCAGTACACTTCTCAGTATTGTGAGCTTCTAGAACAATGACCTTTATTGATGGATCCGTAGCACCTAACATGGCATTTGGCAAAAAAAAAAAAAAAATTGGCTTTCAGTAATGCTCATTAGATGTAATGCTATCAGTGTGTTAATATCAGCATTATTAATATCAGAGGAACATACCTATTTTGGTTTAGATATCTAACCTTCAGGGATAAAATGTGAAATCAAAGAAATAACATCCATAATGCTTTCTGTAAAGCATGAAAACAAATTCTTAGCATACCTCCTATATGCCAGAGATAATGGCATATGTTTTGTGGGTTTTATTACTCCTTCAAAACGGATGTTAGATATTTCTGGCTCTAAACTCTTAAAAGGATGGCATAGCTTCTCCCTGCATTTAATGACTCCTCTTTTTCTTACACTTCTGCCATTATATACAACTGTCAAACCCTAAATCCAAGTGCTTCCTGATCTACTTTCTCTTTTCCTTTCTCAGCAGCTGTTTATTTTATCTTTAGCATAAAAAGGTCCCATCATAACTTTTATCCATTTTTTCATTTTTTTCCCCACTTTGTATCACCCTGCATTACAAGTAGGATTGAGGACCTACCTCACTGGGGTCAGGCTGGTACCAAGTGGAGGTGACCTCCTTCTTTCTGTATTCTTCTAGTAAGTTTGATTAGCACTGGTCTGCTGAGTATGTTCGAAATCCTTGACCAATAGCACTTAGGTTTCCTTATGGTCCCATCTCCTCCTATAGCTCAAAGACATGAAATCAATATGCACTCATGGAAATCTGGCCCCTGTGAGATACATGCTAAATAATGCAGCATATAGTAACAATCAGATGGTGCATAATTCCACCATCTAAAACAAAATTGATTTCTGTCTTCTACCTATTATCCTTTCTCTGCAGAGGGTTCTATTTTCATTTAAAGTTTCAAACTTTTCCGCCATGCACCATAAACAAACACTCAACGATTTCATAATATTCTGAAGATTGTCCACTCTCAGCAGCAAAGAAGTGGCAGTAAGAATGCTGAAGGCAAAGTAATAAACCATCAAAAGCTCCATTGCAAATGCTCTGAAAAAAAATCATCTTTCTTCCCAGCTTGGTAGGATTCCTCTGTTCTTACACTTTCAGGCTAAGATTGAGAATGTTGCATTTGTCCTGATTTGACCCCTTTTCTCCATGTCAGAAAGAGAGAGAGAAGAATCAGGAAAAAAAATAAAGGATCTTAATGGCTGGATTCTTGTTTCTGCCAGTCCAATGTCTGCTGCAATAAAAAAAAGAAAGAAGACAGAATAGAAAACAGCAGTCTAAGCCAGTGTTTCTTATTAATATGCATCTGGATTGCCTAGAGGTCTTGAGACATCACTGCCTCAGTGCATCCGGGTGAGGCATTTCTAACAAGCTCCCAGGTAAGGTGCACTATTGATGCCACTCATCCCAGGACTACATTTTAAATAATTTTCACTATCTGCGAGGGAATACAGAGCCTTGTGGACACCTTGATTTCCATGTCAAGAAACTCTAAATAGAAGCCCAGCTCACCCAACCTAACCGGTAAAGCCATCTGACCCAAAGGAACTGTGAGAAATAAAATGGATTCTGCTTTAAGCTGCAAAATTTGTGATAATTTCTTATAAAGTGGCATTAAGCTAATATGGGGAGGGTGTTTATATTCAAGAAAACCAACTAGACTCCTGTGTGCTATTCATGGATGGATAAGATAGAAGGCTTGATTGTTATTCCTCAACATCTGTGCATAGAATAATTTTAACTAAAATGAATAATCACTTATTTAATGTTCAATACACTTATAACTATCAACTGTCTCTCTTTCTGTCTCCCTGTCTCTATCTCCCTTTCTCTCTCTCTTGAGTTCCTCTGGTTATTTATGCTTCAGTGACCTCAAATTAACAAAAAATTAACAGCAATATAGTACCTTTTCTAACCAACTGCTGGAAACAGGTTTAGAACAACAGTGGAGACAGACACCAATGATATCCAACACAACCCAAAGCAGAAGTCCAGAGACACTTAAGATCTCAACAATAAAGCAGACTTAAAACTCACCCACCAGAACTCAGGGAACTGAGTGGAAGAGGGGGCGGAAAGATTGTAAGAGCCATGGTGGGTGTCATGGTTTGATCCGGGTGTCCCCCACAAACAAATGAATGTGTTCTGATAGATGGATCCTCAGCGTATGACAGTTTGGGCTTTACAATCTGGATGAAGCTATGTTATTGGGGGCGGGCCTATAGGGGTTATAAGCCAACTCCCCTTGTCAGAATTTGGCACACCTTCCTGCCGCTGTTTGCAGTGCTGTGGTGGAGGTGATGTCCACCTTCTGCTCATGCCATCGTTTTCCCTGCCAGGATGAAGTCTCCCCTCGAGTCTGCAAGCCAAATAAACCCATTCCTCCACAAGCCACTTTTGTTTGGGTTCTTTCTGCGCAGCAACTAGAAAGCTGACCACAACAGTGGGGGAGAATATCTAGAAACATTGTCTGTGACAACACACCAAGGAGGGTAGGAACTGGATACCTCTGGTGCAGTTCATAACCCCCTACCCTATGGACAGATTCAGCATGCACACGGAGGAGGGACCCCAGTGTGTAGGGAACAGAGAGGAGGGAAATGGGAACACCATCACAAGATTTGCTCATACAATGTATATGATTATTCATAATAAAGATATTAATAAAAAATAATATGACATGAGTGATTTAGTTCTGCAAACTGTTAAATGTGATATATATATACACACACATATATACAGCTGCTAAGAAGCATATATATAATATGTATATATATGTTGAGATATAGTACATATTTAAATTATGCCTTATTGAATTTTTTCCCTGATAATAAAAAGTTTTTGAGATGTTAAAATGCTATGACTTATTGTTTAAAAGATCTCATCTTTCCAACTGAAATAGATGAGAGTGAACATAAACACTTTAAAAAAACCTGTTGTCATCCACTGTTTTTATTAGATGCAGTAATTTCATAGCAAAGTCTCAGATATGAATGTATATCATGTCCTATTTAAGATCTGTAAAATAAAAGTTGTGTCTTTTTGGATT
>PVHP010019023.1:7179-32540 GCA_004024765.1 Zapus hudsonius
TTCCAGGACCCCAGCCCATGGAATGGTATCACCCAAAGTTAGGGTAGGTTTTCCATCCCGACCTTTTCTAGAACTTCCTCACTGACATGCCCACAAGCCATTCTAAATCCCACCAAGTTGACAAGATTAACCATCATAGAACTTCATGGAACCATCATGGAGTCCAGCTCTTCGTCAACTTTACCTCTAGTAACCCCCAAGACCATGGGCAGCCGGAGGGCAGGAGGGAGTGGGAATGGATGATTAAATCCTATGTAACTGTCGGGTTACTCATCCATGGTAATAGTTCAAAACAGGTCCATTACCAATACCTTACACTTGGATACAAGTGCCTTCCTCCGCTCATTCCATGGCCATGACTATACCCCTAACATGCTGTTGGTCACCACTGTAACCTTGTCTCCATGATGGCTGGTGGTTATGTCCTGCCCAGAGGAAGTAGCTATTCTCCAGTTCGAGGCCTGAGCAGAATTCAAGGTCCATTGGGTTCTAATTTGCAAGAGACTGGTACTTAGTATGGACATTCCTTGCTAAAGGTACATGTAGAGTTCAAGTTTGCTCTATTGAGATCCTATAGGAAGGTCAGAATCAAAGTGTAACAAGGCAGGTCCTTTGAACATGGGAAATGACTGGCATAAGAAGGTTACTGACAAAAGTAAAATTAATAATACACATGATACATGAAGGAGAGTCAGCAGAAAGGGAAAACACTCCCCACGCCTTTCCATTAATGCTACTACTGAAACCATGAGAACCTAAAACCAGGGAGGCACCACCATAGCCTCTTGGGTTGGAATCAGCTATCAGGCAATGCATCAATCCAGGGAACTGATGAGCACCTATTTTACCTACACACTGGGTCCAAACATCCGGAGTGACATGAATATACCCTCTGTATTCAGACAGGAGACGAAGCTATTAGCCAAAACACATAGATATGCACTGTGATCTCTTTGTACAGTATAAGATCACTCTATGCATTGCACAGCTTTGGGAAAGTTATTTAATCTATGAATGGCATTTTCCTAACTCGGCTTGTTGATCTGTTACAATAATTAAATAAGATAATGTATATAACCCTCGTGGCTTATAGGTGCTCCACAACTGAGTCTGTCAGAGACACCTGCTAATGACATTTAGAAAGAATGAGAAGTCTGTGCTTACTCAGGCTGTGACTGGTTTAGAAGAACGCTCGTTGTACATTGTAACTGTGATCCTGTTGTTAAGGAATTCAAACTCTGGCTCAGTTTCTTTCATGTACTTTACTAATCCCTTACCATCCAGCACTCAGAAATGGGTGCAGACCCAGAGCTGCGGACAGCTCTAATGTATTCCGAAGCTTTTCAAGGTAACGGACTAAAATTTAATAATGACAGGTTGTGTTTCTTTCTACCATCAAAAAGGTCTGTTAACACATAGCACACTCACTTCCCGAAAGTGAAGTGAGTTATACAATTAAGCTTCCTGGAACAAGGTATTTAAAAACACATTTCAACTGAATAGTGAACAGATTTTACCAATTCCATGTGAGGTTTTACCACATTTATTATTTGGTAAATGGGAAATTGTCTACACTTTTTAGTCTGCCTGGTGGGAATTCCTCCACACACACCCCCTACCCCATGCCATTCTGATCGCTTCCTATTAAATAAATGAAATAAACTCTGGACTTTATAACTGTGCATTATCCTGGAATAGGTGTGGTTTCCTGGCCCAGCTTTAAGTTCTCTTCAACATATATATCACAAAAAGTACAATGTGGATGCTTTATGTCAATCACAGCTCACTGAATGTGAGGGCACCTCCAGTTTCTAAGGACCAAGTCCAAGGTAGATCACAAATATCTACAAAAGATATATCTACCCATCATTATAATGAGGTGGCAAAATGGCAGGAGTGAGAGGTGATAGGTCACGTTACGTCCCCAGTCAGACAGCAGACAGATGAATGCTGATACTCAGCTCACTTTTCCTTTTTTATTTTTCCTGGACTCTAGCCCATGTTTGCTGGTGACCGAATTTCAAGCAAATCTTTCCTCTGTGCAAATGCCCTCACAGACAGACCCACAGGTGTGTCTCCTAGGTGGTTTTAAATCCAGGTACGTTTACAATGAAGATGAACCATCAAAGGATCCATTATTCTCCGGTTAATCAGTTTCCTAGGATTGTAATAAAATGCATGACAAAAAACAACACGAAAGAAGAAAGGTTTGCTTCAGCTCATGAGTTCAGAGTTTTCCATCTGCAGTCCTTGGCTCTGTTATTTTTGGGACCAGTAGTGGGGAGAACATTGTGATAGCAGGAGTTTATAGTAAGCAGGGAGAAGATACGTCCTTCCAGAGATGTACCCAGAAACCTACTTCCTCTACATGGGCCCCACTTCCTCACAGACCATCAGTTCTGAATGAACGGATGGATTCTTCCTCGTATTTTAAGTGTGAGCCCTTGTGCACAAATCTCCAATGCACACTGAACAGGGCTGCACTGAAGACCAAGCCTTCCATACTTGAGATGGTGAGGAACCCGTCATATCCTAGCTACAAGGGCATGCTGATCTCAGGCACAAATATCTACCATTTTTTAATTGTGTAAGTAGATTCATTGTTAAATACTTGTTCTAGGATCCCTGGAGTCTCCACATAGCTGAGCATTCTCTTTGACATCAGTATTTTTCATATAAAAGCAGATCCTGCTCTTTCTTCAGGGACTTGAACGTTATTGTTTTATAAACATTGTATTCTCACCTGCATCCCACTTCAGGGGGACAATTGATTTTTTAAACCGATGACTAATGTCAGACTTTGTTCTATTTTATTTTAGTGTGTGTGTGTATGTGTGTGTGTGTGTGTGTGTGCGCGCGCGCGCGTGCACTCACACACATCATGGCACACATGCCGAGGTCAGATTGGTCCTGTCCACCTCATTTTTGGCAGGGTTTCTCTCTCAGGGATTCTTGCTCTGCTGTCCTTTGCTGCACTTACCAGAAGCTTCTGGGACATTGGTCTGTCACTGACTCCCATCTATATACAGACAGGGGCGGCTTCAGAGAGCTGGGATTTCAGAAACCTGCCAGGACATACTGCTCTTCACATGGGGTCTGGGAGTTGAACTCCGGTTTAAGCGATGTAAGCGTTAATCTACTGAACCAGCTCCTGAGCCCCAGGAACAAGTGATTTTATTTTTCTTTTTGTGCTCTACCCAGAACCTCTTAAAAGTCTCTTCGATATGCAAATGTAGATTTCCTTGCAAAAAGCTACATTTTTATATGTAAATACAGAAGCAAGCTTTGTTTTTATGCTTCTTACACATAAAGGTATAGTTATGTCTATACAGAACCTTCTTCAAGTCTCTTTAATGCAAATCCTTCTACAAAATATGATTAGAAATATAAAAATATTCAGTCAATATGAATGACTTGCCCAAAACCAGACACAATATTTGAGTCAAAAAATAAATAAAAGTGGTGCAGTCAGCAAGCATAAACTTCATCAACTCCCAGAGTTGTTTTGTAACTCTCCACACACGAAGATCATTCTTTTTTTTTTAGCAAAAGAAATGAAAGAATAATAATTTTTTAAAAAAAGCACAGAAGGCTGGAGAGATGGCTCAGCGGTTAAGGCACTTGCCTCCAGTGCCTAAGGCCCCGGGTTCAATTCCCCAGGACTCAAATAAGCCAGACCCACAAGGTGGTGGCCCTGGTGCTCGCTCTCTCTCTCTCTCTCTCTCTCTCTCTCTCTCTCTCTCTCTCTCTCTTTCTCTCTCTCTATCTGTATCTCTGCTTGAAAATGAATAAACACAATATTTTTTTTTAAAAAAGCACAGAAAGCAACCAAAAAGCAAAGCTATTAAAAATTCTGCCCTCCAACAATCTGGTCCGAGGAATATATATATGCTAAATAATTTGCAAGGCTTCCAGTGTTGTTTCCTTGTTTATTTTGATTTGAATCATATTTATATCTTTAATAATAAATGATGATGTAAAGATCATTCAGGCTTTTGCTTTCTGAGATCTGGTTACCTGGGGCATCTGAACAAAATACAGAAAGATATTTGTTTTTCACTCATTTTGAGTGGCAGAAGGGTTTGTATAAAAGCTATATTTTGAAGAGAGATTGTAGAATAAGTACCAGGTCAAGTAGTCCCTTTGTCCTCGGGAGCTACTTTCAGTGGAAGACCTAAAAACCCTCAACTTTTCTTCAAAAAAAAAGTCCTTGTGGATGGCAAGCACCAAGGGTCAATTCTCCAACCCTCACCGGTTTCAAAGCAAACCAGACAAATTGTGATTCCTCGGCTTGTATTTCTCTGTTCCATAATTATCCCACATCCTCACAGAGAGTCTGATTTACACAAATTGGCTCTGGTTCTGAGGGTTTGCTCTTATTTTTAATCCAGATTTTCTATCAAACTTCACTCCTGGTGGAAACACAGTTTGGATAGCCAGGCCTGAACATAAAATTCCATCACTGAAGTGGCGAAGAGTTGGTAAGTCAAGTCCGAAAGGCCTGTGGCAGTAACTTACTGTTTTGTGGTTTCGACTTCTTAGACTCTGTGGAGCCATGAATCTATCTTGTCCTTAAAAACCTGAAAGAGGGGTCTTTTAAAATAAATGTAATGCTGTATTTATGTGCCCCCGGAGCAGCATATCAAGGCCTCTGGACTGATTAGACCCAGATGGGGATAACAATGTTAGTGTTATGGACCAATTGCAGGTGTGGGAATAGAATCCCCTTCCCTGGGACTCTCAGCAATCAGCCCAGTGGTTTCTTCTGGCTCCTGGTTTGGAGTTTTCAATTAACACAACAATGCATTGTTGTTCTCCAGCATTAGATCATATGTCTTGTAAATGAACTTGAATACCCAGCTAACCCTGACAAGGTGATTTAGGCCAATGATACATGTGTTCAGTATTAGAACTTGATTGAGGTTAAATAATAATAATAAAATGTCCTGACATGCTATAAAGTTTTTTATTGTTTGGCTTATCAGTAGATTTTCACATTATACTTTCATAAAACAGAATGTCATTTACAGCAGGGCAAGACGCTTATGACAAGAGAGACAAAAAACCTACTCATAAATGACTGAAATGATGATTAGTTCCAGATTGGAGAGTTTTATATAACCAGCCTGGTGACTAGAAGGTCTTTGTGGTATTGGTTTTTTTTTATTCGCTTCTTTTCATTTTCCAAACTTCTGCCTCAGTTCTTTATCTCCTTCGTCCATTGGAATAAACCATACGCACATAATCACCCCCCTTGGTAAACCCGGGAACCATGTTTGGGACCACTGCAAAATACGGCTCAGTTTAAAGCAATGAATTCAGCTCATTAGTAGCTAGGGCCCATATTCCACTGTCCTGTGGGTGTCATGATGTTGGGGAAAATAGGCCAGCTCACTAAAACACAGCCTGATGGCTGTCATCTCTTTGAATTAGACTGGAAGCGTCTCAGGGCAGGAAACTTATCTATTATGTGTTTAGAAGTGCCACACACACAGATTGCCCCATGAATAAAAAGCAGTAAAAACAACTTCCAAAGTTCATTTGGTATCTCACCATACAACATCTACAGCTCTCATTAATGCTGGTGGACCAAACACGGGACAGATCTCTCCCACCTTCTTCTCTCACGTCTGGCTTATTTTATTTTTATTTTTTTTCAGCAGTGTCTTAGAAACCAGACCACACCGTAAGTCAGTTGAGTAACAGGTACTTGGGCACAGAAGCACCTAGAGAAAGCTTTATGCGCTGTGAGTTTGTACTTTACAGATGCAAAGAAAGCCTCGTTTGTTCTGATAGCATTAATGAGCTACATTTCAGGGACTAAAATCTTCACAAGCCAACGCTGTTGCAACTCCAGGTAACATATTTCAGTGGACGAGAAATAACGGGGAAGAGGAAGTCAGTCCTGAGATTTACACGTCAACCTCTCTGTAATGCTCAGACACTGCCTGTCCATGACAGCCCAGAGACATGTGGGTAATCGTAACTCTTTGAATTTATGGACTTTTTACTGTAGCTGGAAACACCGATCCCTGACGTTGTTACAATAGTTACAAATACTTTGGCAAATTACTAGTAAGTCTCAATGCACCTGCCTGTGAATTAACCATATAGTGAGACAGGATAAATGAGCTTATTAACTGAAAGGATAAATCCCAGCATTCCCTGTGAATGAAATGTAGGGGACACACACTTTCATCAGAAAATGCATTCATTCCCACTCTTGGAAAACATGCTGAGCACCTGTAGTGGGCCAGGCACTGTGTGCAACACTCAGGTAGAGAGGTAAAAAACACACAGTCCTTTCTTCATGAGAAGACAGACGCCTACGTTTAAATGCCAGCAAACAATTTCAGAAAGGCAACAATAGTGATACTTGGGATATCATGGGAAATATGCTCATCACACAATTAACAAGGCAATTAGACACCAAGGGGAATGAAACTTTTCAAACTGCCATATAGATTGCTAATTCAAAAGAGACCCTAAGTGACAACATGCACTTGCGGGAAGATTAGATAAAGTAATGCTCTGAGGCCACCGTCAGCACTAATTAAAATGACAAAATGTGCGACATGAGAAGTGAAGACAGACAGAATAAATCCTCATCCCCTACCCTTCCAGGATACCTTAAGCGCCTTTGACTTTCATTTCCAAACTTAATTTTTAATCTAGAGGTTCCTCTTTTCCTAGAGCTTTATCAAATGTTTATAATCTATGGAACGCTACATAACTGTCCCCATGTGCAATGATAAAATGCCGCCCATTGATTTTTCTGCCAAGCGAGTGGCAGAGTTATGAATACAATTATTCCATTTTATATGACCCCCACATTACAGTAATGTAACTCTCTCCTCCCGTCCAAAAGCACGAAGAAAATGGGAAGTAATGAAGTCAGTGACTGAAATTACCATTCCAAAAGATAACTCATTGTGTCAGTTAAATTTCTGGAGAAGCTTCTAGAAGCTAACGTGTTTTACTAGAGTGAAAAGTGGAAGCATCCCAAGTCAACTTTTCTGTAATGAAGAAACCAAAGAGCCAATTGGCCTAAGGTAGTCAACGTAATGTGAAGACCACGGTGGGCCCCCAGTATTTCAGGGGCAGGTATCAGGACCCCTGTAAACCCACATCTGTAGAGATACCCAAGCCTGTATGTGCGTATGATCTATGCATATCTTTCCATTTCATTTCGATTATGTCTGATTTAGTTATAAACACATAAACAATGAGTTACATAAATATGCTGTTTTTAAGGAAAAAAAATGATGAGGAAAGACTGTATTCATTTGATATAGATACAAATATTTGCATGTAGGTGTGTATTGTGGATGTGGGCACATGTGTTTTTGCAGGTGCTCATGCTCTGTGTGTGTGTGTGTGTGTGAGAGAGAGAGAGAGAGAGAGAGAGAGAGAGAGAGAGAGAGAGGCACACTAGGGCCTCCTGCTACTGCAACTAAACTACAGATACATGTGCTACTTTGTACATCTTACTTTATATGGGCACTGGGGAATTGATCCCAGGCTGTCGGGTTTTGCAAGCGTTGCAATCCATTTCTCCTTGCTGCGACAAACATCTAAACAGAAGCAGCTTGTGGGAGGAAAGGGTTTATTTTGGCTTACAGAATCGAGGGGAAGCTCCATGATGGCAGGAAAATGATGACATGAGCAGAGGGTGGACATCACCTCCTGGCCAACATCAGGTGGACGACAGCAGGAAAGTGTGCCAAACACTGGCAAGGGGAAGCTGGCTATGACACCCATAAGCCCGCCCCCAACAACACACCCTCAATAAGGTTCCAATTCCAAAATTGCCATCAGCTGGGAATCAAGCATTCAGAACACTTATGTTTATGGGGGACACCTGAATCAAACCACTCAGACAAGTTTCTTTTCCTAATTCTGCCAGCCCCCCCCCCAGAATACTATTATATATTCCAATCAAAAGCTCTCAAGTCATTGGCTGTTCCTCCTTCTCTTACCCTTTATACCTGATTATATCTACATATTCCCCCAAAAAATATCTCACAAATTCAAAACAAAAATGAAAACAGGGCTAGGGACATGGCTACCCACACAAGAGTTCCTGAGTTCAGTTCCCTAGCACCCACTTAAAAGCTGGACACATGCTTTTGATCCCAACACTGGAGAGGGTGGAGACAATGGATCCCTGAGGCTTGCTGGACAGCTCATCCAGCTAAACTCCTGAGCTCCATGTTCACTGACATATCCTGTCTTAAAAAGGAGCCAGGCGTGGTGGCTCACACCTTGAATCCCAGCACTCGGGAGGCAGAGGTAGAAGGATCACCGTGAATTCAAGGCCACCCTGAGACTACAGAGTGAATTCCAGGACAGCCTGGGCTAGAGCGAGACCCTACCTCAAAAAACAAATTAGAGCCATTGAGAAAGGCACCCAACATCCGTGCCCTCTGTCCTCTGCACACACGTGCCCACACCCATGCAAACACGCATACATGCATGCATGTACACCACATACATAGGCATGCAACATATCAAGAGAAAAAGCCCATTTTGGTCATTGCTATTGTCTTTTATTATCTCTTTTTCAACCAACATTTCAGCTTATCTCCCCATCTTTTGTGTTCTCTTTTTTTCCTTGGACGCCTCTAGACTTTGAAACTCTGCTAATGACATCTTCAAAGGCACCCCACATTCTGGAGGACCTGTGCGGCTCCCTCCCACCTCTGGTTCCTCTCCTTCATTCTGTATTTCCGCCAAGGAGAACTGCTGGCTTTCCCCTTGGACTGTGTCATGTACTTCCTTCCCTGACATCTTTCATTTTCTACTCCCTCCGCCAGAAACCTGTGGGTTCCACGGGGTCACACAAGGTGGCATTATTTCCAGGCTTCACCTTCCTTCCCCCACCTGGTGGCAGTACTGTGTTGGAGGTGGGAGGCAATGCCAAGAAAGTGAAAACAGACTTCTTTGCCAACTCATTGCCGGTACCACAAGTCTTGACACCGTGACAACTGTTAAAGAAGCTTCAGGAAAGGAGCAGGTGTTTGTGAGGATGATCCACCTAGGAGGAAAAGACACAAAGATGGAAAGTAAACTACGAATCAATTAAGATGGTCTCAACTGGCAAGAGATGCCAGTCCTCTATTACATCTATGAGAGAGAGAGAGAGTTGGTGAGATTTGATGACAAGGAAGAGATTGTCCTTTGTCGAGAAATCATTCTTACAGGAAAATAAAATGCTAACCAAGGGCTAAAGAAGTATCCAGAAATATAAGCTACAAAGCCATCAGTTAGTCTGGAATGAATTGAGTGAAAACTAACCCTCAAAACACTGCAACTCAAGCGAGTCTAAAATCATTTATCCTAAAAATCACGTGCCCATCACTCAGCAATACTACTTTAAGAAGCTGAGAGAATAGATTATATTTCTCCACAAAACCTTTCTGTACTAATGCTTTCTGGAGATGAATCATGTGTCTTTTTAAAAAAATATTTTATTTATTTATTTGCAAGGAGAGAGAGAGAGAGAGAGAGAGAGAGAGAGAGAGAGAGAGAGAGAGAGAGAGAGAACACGGGTGCACCAGAGCTTCTAGCCACTGCAAATGAACTCCAGAACTCCAGATATATGTACCACTTTATGCATCTGGCTTTACATGGATGCCGGAGAATCAAACCTGGGTCGTTACGCATTGCAAGCAGGCACCTTAACACCTTAACCATTGAGCCATCTCTCCAGCTCCACATCTCTTTTAAAAGTATTAGAAAAAGTACTGCTTGGCCACTAGGTTTTCAAGTCAGTGTATATGACTAACTGAAAGGATGGGAAAAACAGGGAAAAGAAAAAGAACATTTTCAATTCTGAAAATAAATCAAATGGCTGTGCTCAGTAAAGAAGAAGCAATTGTACCTGTTTTGATTTATTAAATAACACACCTACCCCCAGAATATGTCTTTTTCTAGAAGCTTAAATGTGGATGTCCATTTTCAGAGGTGTATGCAAATACAGTCTGTGAATAATGTCTTTTTCCTGCTTGTGTCTTCCATACAGACACCTCGGTCCCACAGATCTGCTGGAGAAAAGTACCCAGAATATTTCTCATAGCTTCACCTAGTCCTTAGATGCCAACATGAAAGTGGTAGAAATCGAGATACCTCAGTTGATGTGGACATCATGGCGTCAGTCTCTCCCCCTGGTCCACTACTACTTTGCTCGCCCATCCCTCCTTTCTGTAGCACTGCTCACAGCCCCCAAGGCTGTTCTGTAGAGCCATAGGCAAAACTCCATGTTGGTCTCTCTCCCCCCTGCCACACATCAGGCCCTCCTCTCGATCTCTGCCCAAGTTCAAGCTCCAGGCTTCAGGGAAACACTGTATTTAATACCTGGAAACCAACTCCTTGTGGAAGATGGATGGTAAAATTCCCTCCCAAATTCCCAGATTGCTTGCCATTGTTGCTTATAGCTCTTGTGAGTGTGTTTAAGATTGCCTTGGGCCAGCAGATGGTCTCAGCAAAGGAGCATATCTGTTATCTACTGCCTTGGGGTGGTAAGCAATGTGACATCCAACCATAACATGCTACCAGAAGGATACAAGGATGAGCACAGATTTAGCCCTTGTATCTGTAAGGGAAAGGGCAGTGTGTTGTTGGCTGTAGTCATCCTCAAGGAAGGCTTGCTGATGACCGTCCTGGGAGTTCTCAGATGCCTGAGACCTGAGCTTGGAGAGTTGCCTGGGCCCTACTCTGTTCAGGTATCTATCCTCCAGCAGACCAGCTGGGTTGTATTTTCATGGTTGTGGCAGAGCTCTGAGAAAGAGAGCAAGCACCCACCAGCCCTTGAAACCCAGGCTCTGGGGGGAAGAGTGCTCAGTGCCTCTGACCCTCTCGATAGGGTTGAATAAAAGCTATGCTCAGCTGCTGTGAGAATATGGCAGACTGGAGCTATCTATCCATAGACGCTCACACCTACTGATATGCACCCCTAAACTCACTATGACTGTAACAGCCAAACCTCAGCATTAATAGATTGTACAGATCAGACATTGCCACCAGAATCCACAACTGGACCATGGGATGGAGTCCAGTGAGGTAACAGGAGAACCCAGATGTCAAGGTCTAAGGCAAAGCGTGGAAGTCACAAAGGAGCCACAACATTAATACCAGGATGAATAAACTAATTAACCCAGTAGAGGATTCTGTAACAGCTCAAATCAATAGGGGAGTCAAGAGGTAAAACCCAGGATATCTATCTGAAAAGAGGGTTAATCTCCAGTAAGGAAACAAATATAAATAAGACAGGGAGTTGAATTTTTGCCTTTTTCTAAGTGAATGCTAAATGCTGGCCAAGTAGGAGTTACATTGGAACCTGCAACTTTGCTATCACTAAATGGCCTGACCCATAAGATTGGTGGCCTGGCTTTTTGATTATTTGATGGTCAGCTCTTCTAGTCAGTCATAGCAAGGAGAAGGGACATGGCAAGTCCAAATGATCAATAAATGTACTCCCTGACAGACAGACAGACTGCAGCAAGTTTCTGACATTGAAAGACCCCCAAGGTCTTTCTCGGGAGAGCGTACCCCAGGACTCAAACAACCACACCAGCAGATGCAAAAGCAAGAGGATTTTTATTCTTCGGCTGCGCAGACAGGCTCCCCGGACCGATGAGTGCCAGAGAGCCCTGAGGAACAAAAGCTCAGGGTATATAAAGACAAAAACCACAAAATTATAATACAGCTCAGACCACAGGACGTTTTGTATTTCCATTGGTTCTTTGTCCTGATCTGTACAATCTTGATTGGTTATCCAGTTGGAGCCTGGTATTTGCATTTTACATTCCAGGAATAGTCATATTTTGCCTTTTATGGAGTGTTTGTTCAGTTAAGTTCATTTCCCGGACCTTATGACTAGGGACTTCTCAGAAGGGGAGGAGGAGTGAGTCAGGAGAGGTTCTTCCATATATGGGCTGCTTTATGAAATGGAGTCAGTTTTACAAAATGGATGTTCCAACATAAAGCCACGTCATTCTGTCTCTGATGTGAAGAGACAATGGGGAAAAGCTGTGGCACAGGGACCATCTACAGCACAGAGTGGTTGGATCATGAGAGCCCATGAGTAGCGCTTGATGCTCACTTCCTGAAGATGCCTCACTTTCCATCCCATCGGGGCCCTTGCTCACAACTGTCACTGACTGGTGCTTATGGAATTGTACTTTCGAGAGATCAAAACACTATGCCATGAACATAACTGAAATGCAGACTGGAATCGCTTCTTTCCTTGGGATTCCACACAGATTGTCATGAAAAGATACCTACTTCTGTTGCAGCCTCTTAGAATGAAGACCAGTGAGGATCTCCATCTGCCTGCTGTTCTGTGGTGTGAGAAGTAACCCAAGTCTGTTGGAAAATGATGAGAAACTTGGCCATGGTGTCATGGGATGCAGAACTTGGGCTGTGGCTATCAGAGGTGAAAGGAAGGCTTTTCGCTGAAGATTTCCATTAAGGCTGTGGCAGTGATGTTAAAAGATCAGGGTTTTCATTAAATAGGTTTTGCCTTAGTAGGCTCACACACCACTGGGATGAATTGCCAAACCAAGCAGTTACAGGAGGAAAGGATTTATCAAAGCTACAGATCCAGGGTAAGTTCCATAATGGTGAAAGAGGCTGATCCCCTTTTCACAGTCCAAGCAGAGAGAAAAATCATCACCAGCATCATATACACATCAAACAGGAAAGAGGGTAGGGGGGAGATTTCCTTGCCTTTTATATAGCCTTAGGGTCTTGCAATCTTTTCCCAGAATTGTTGACTCCCTGAGTCCCTGGAATTTCCTTCCTGCACTGCCCTCCCAGGAAGGGATGTTTGTTTCTAGCTCCCCTGAGCCTCCTTACATCCTGCCCCCCACTGAGAGGCTGCCTTCCTGTAAACAACCTCAGAGACCCACCCAAGATGACTAAACAGGTCAAGTTGACAACAAAACTTAACCATCACAGGCTTCAAGTAAAATGGTGGCATTTCTAAGCAGATGATTAAGATGCTGTCACTTTGGTTATTTTCTGCCAACTTCCTATAGGTAACAGAATGAGTCACTAGAGAAAGGCATTGCTGAGTTTCCACAGACAAAAAATTTCTGTGATCACACACTGCTCCAAAATACTCCAAAAACTGCATTTTTAGAGGATTTCATCACCACTGGAACATTATAGTATACCTACCCAGTCCTGGATGGTATGTCCCACTGCACCAGACTGTATGGTGAGTGTGTGTGTGTGTGTGTGTGTGTGTGTGTGTGTGTGTGTGTGTGTGTTATAATCTCTTGCTCAAGAGAAAATGTATAAGACAGTTGTTGGTATAACAAGATGTTTTATGTAAACTTTGTTCTATAAGTAAAAGGATTATACTAAAATAAAAATCAAGTGGTATATACTAAATAAACTAGTAACAGTTGTTTATTATCATTACCAAGTATTATGGACTATACATTATTGTAGGTTGTATTCTTTCATGAAACTGGCAGTGAAATGGATTTTTGTTGTTGTTTAATATATATACCAACATCCACAAACCCTTGGAGAGTGCATGGCACTATCAGATTTTGGAGGGAGGATGTCACTAAGCAATAAGAACATTTTCAATTCCATTGTAATATTTTGGAAACACTGTCATATATATGCTGTTTATCCCTGACTGTAACTCTCTTAAACACAAATCTCTAGCACACTGGATATATAGAAACACAGCATGGGTTCTATAGTCATTGAATAATCTCAAAATAATTATTATGACTTTTGCTAATCTTTTTTGGTTCATTTTAGAAATCATTTGTTTGTATTCTTTCTTGTAATACTAAGTGTGTGTGTGTGTGTGTGTGTGTGTGTGTGTGTGTGTGTGTGTGTGTGTGTGGTGGGGTACCCATACATTTATGTATCTTAAAGCCTCACACATACTGTACTCAGATGAGCTTTAGAAGGACCTCACATTACTAAATAGCTGTCTCGTAGACATGACGAGAAATAGTTTTTACTATTCTCCTTGTACTTTGCTATCATTCAACAAAGACCAAATGTTTGAGTAGATGTTATTCCTGACTTGTTTAATAAGTGAAGTTATGTCAGAATGTCTTGATTTCTCAAAACTGGACTGACTGAAAATTCTGTTTAAAAATTCATTCTGGGGCTGAAGAGATGGCTTAGCAGTTAAGGCATTTGCCTGCAAAGCAAAAAGGACCTGAGTTCAATTCCCCAGTAACTACATAATACCAGATGCAAAGGTGGCGCATGTGTCTGGAATTTATTTGCAGTGGCTGGAGTCCCTGGCACATCCATTTTCTCTCTGTGTCTGCTTCTCTCTCTCTTTCTCACTGTCTCTCAAATAAATCAATAAAATATTTTAAAAGATTCATTCTCGTCATATTTGGTTAATCTTTCACAGCTTATATCCCAAAGTGTAAGATCCCAGTAAATGGGAGAAAGTTAACTGGGATGTATATTTCAAATTTTTGATTCATGGTAGGAAATCTGAAAAATTGCTTCATCAGACTTTCATAAAACGCAAATAATTCTGTCAAAATAGCTGCATGGTGACATAAATATGGGTATTGACAACTGGAGGGGGACTGGTTGGACATCCATCTAATTAATGGTGCCTCTTCTGGTCATGGTGATCATTCACAAGTAGGGACCCTGAGACAGAATTGCTGGAAGGCTTGAACAGTAGAGAAAGCTAATAGTCAGAAGAGCAACTATAGCATGAATTTATGGAGACAAACCCTAGTGCTTCACTTTGCTTACGTCCAAAAAATGTGAAATAATTCAAATCCTCTGCTGGTGTGTTACTAAACCGAGACAGAAGGAAGTGTCCGCTAATAACAAGCTGACTTTGAACATGAACAGGTCATGATAGAGAGAGCGATGAGGACAGAAATAGAATCATTGAGGAATGATGTAATCTATGTAGGAGGAAAAGAGAAAGTTCTTCTTTCTTAAGAAAGGTGTTGGCAACTCAGGGAACTGAGCGGAAGAGGGGGTGGAAAGATGGTGAGAGCCGTGGTGGGGGAGACTATCCAAAGGCATGGCACCCTTCAGTCACAATACACTTGGGCCAGGAGGACCAGGCTGAGTACTAGGCTATCCATGATACCCTGCCACAAGGACTGATCCAGACGACCCACGAAAGAGGATATCCAGCTGATTGGGGATGGGGAGGGGGGCATTGGGGAATTGGGGATAACAACTCCTTGTTAGCCCACTAAATAATGTAACTCATTATGGACAATAAAAAAAGGTGTTGGAAGATAAATAAAAGTTGAAGGATGAAACATGAAGGGAATTACAAGAAGACAGAACAGCATATGTAGAAATACAAAGACAGCAAGCAACAATTTACAGGGAACAAGAAATGTGTCACTGTTGAATCAGTTACACAGAGATAGAAAAGGAAAGAGAACGGACCACAGTTTTGAATTCTCTGCCTGGTTGGATTGTGAAATGTTCCTCGTTGGCTCAAGTGTTTGAACGCTTGGTTTCCAGCTGGGGCGAAGCCTTGTTGGAGGGAGTGGGTCCTGGGCAGGGCTCGTCTTGAGGTTGACCAGCCTGGCTCCTCTCCTGGTTTTTTCTTGATTGTGGCTGCAGTGTGACCAGCCAGCATTCCACTTTTGTTACCAAGTTTTCTCCGCCATGATGGATTATACCCACTGGAACTATAAGCTAACACGAAACCCTCTCTTTCTTAAGCTGCCTCTTATCAAAATTTAGTTACAGCAGTGAGTAAAGTAACATGTACTATCCAGAGATTTGTTGGCATTTTACCCTGTGAGTGAATTCCAAGACAAAAAGACATTGATCCTGGAACCAATAGAGTCAGATTAGCATTGTGGAAGCTGTGTCAGAAGAAATGTGAGTGGAAGATGTATAAAAACAGAAGCATAGAGAACAACAGGATCCTCTGATAGAAAAAAAGTCTCTTCAGGGGGCTGGAGAGATGGCTCAGCAGTTAAGACATTTGTCTGCAAAGCAGAAGGACCAGAGTACCCATGTAGAGCCAGATACAGAGGGTGGTGCATGTGTCTAGAGTTCATTTACAGTGGCTGATGGCCCTGGCGAATTTTCTCTCTCTCTCTCTCTCTCTCTCTCTCTCTCTCTCTCTCTCTCTCTCTCTCTCTCTCTCTCTCTCTCCTCTCTCTCTCTCTCTCTCTCTCTCTCTCTCTCTCTCTCTCTCTCTCTCTCTCTCTCTCTCTCTCCCCCCCCAAGTAAAAAAAATAAAACTCTCTTCAAGTTCCCACTTTAGCACTGTAACCATTTACATGGAGAACTTTCTACTTTCTATAAAACAAGAAAAAGCTTACACATCAACTCACAGCAAGTTGAAAATTTTAAACATCTAAGCACTGTAAAAAAATTGTATGTCTCAGAAAAGAAAAGAAGTGATTCTTTTTACAGCCATAAAGTGATATGACTCTTAGCAGCATCATTTGTGTGTAATATTACCTGATATATGGAGAACACTAGGTACTTATTAAATGAATGAAAAATTAATAAATGCAATTGCCCTTCAGTTTCATGCTCTTTCCGTATTATTTACAAATTATTCTTCATAATCTATCACATTTAATAGAAAGTAGAGTTAACTTTAAATGCTTAAAAGTCATCAAACTGAGTTTATTTAAATTTTTTTCTAAAAATCAGACTTTGATTTAGTCAGGCTGCCCTTTACCCCAATTAATCCAAATCAGTGGGCTTTTACTGTAATTGGAAGTTGTGCATACTCGTCATTTCCCCTGACCCTCTAAGAGCCTGAATGACAATTGGAAAATTTCCAAGGTGCCATTACCTTTAGTTTCTCCCTTTCTCCTCTCACAGACAATAGAAGTTTGCACCATCAAGTCCAATGGGTGTCTGAAAATCCCCCTTACATCTAACATCTTATTTCACAGTTTTGATATTTTCTAACGCTGGCTTCACCAGATCCTTAAATCGAAATCCTGTCAGCTCCAACTTCCCCCCTTTATTCGTTCTTGCTGCCAAACACAGAGTTTAGGACCTGAGTCTACCTCTCAGACCTACCTACCTACCATGGAAAACCATCTCCAGTCTGTTGGCCCTCTTCTGCCACACCTCAAGCGTTCACCCCAACACCCTCGCCATGCTTTCCACATCTGGCCTCATGGTCCTCTAAGCCAGAGCTGCTCAAGTTTTTATCTGGTCATGACTCCTTTGCTCTTGGGAAATTTTTGTGTGACCCCCCCAAGTATATGGGTATATAAAATAGGTATGCAATCAAATATTTACTAATAGTCCATCACAAAGAAATAGATTTTAAAGCAATTACTTGATATACATATAATTTAACCATTTATTAATGACAAAAGCAAATTTGCATGTTAATGAGACAGATGTGGTTATTTGTTTTGCACAATAAAAGCCCAAGACTGTACATTAGTTTGATACTTAGATGCTAAGAAAAAAATGATAGAAAGAAATATTAAAATTCATTGTTGTCTGTGATTAAATCATTATGGTTCTGTAAGAACAGAAAACTTTGTAAGGACAGTACACCCTCCAGACAATGGTCTTGAATTGAGCTCAGGCGTTTCATTCGTAGCAGAGGCCTTGGTGGCATGCAGGACACAAAGTGTGTATGTTGTGTGTTCAGAGAGAAGTCTGAAGTGAAGTCACATGATACAACCTGAGCCGGTGCCACCAGAAACACCTCAAACTCATGAAATGCTGGATGTATTAATTGTTGATCCTTACACAATCACTGTGGTCATATTCTATGACTGCAGATTCCGTTATGCAACCCCAGACAGTTTGAGATGCACTGTTCAATTTCTCACTGTGCATGTCTCCTCTCCACTATAAATCTGATTAGATGCGTTCTCTCAATGGCTCTATAATTCCACTTTATAAACTCAAGTGCAAACTTCAGTGGTGGCCTCAATGACTTTTTCACTAGATGTGACAAAAACAATTGAAAGAAGAAAGTGTTGACTTGGATTCACAGTTTGGAGTACAATTCATCATGGTGGAGAAGGAAACGGGAAACAGAGAGAAATGAAAGCTGGTACTCAGCTCACCTGCTCTTTTATTCAGTCTGTGACCAAAGCCAATAGGATGATGATACCCACATTCAATCCAACCCCTCCTCAGTTAAATCTTTCTAGAAACACCCTCACAGACACATCCAGATGTGTTTCCATGGCGATTCTCAACTCAGTCAAAGTTGCAACCATCACACTTATGGACCTGAAGTTCTTTTCAGGTATGTTCATACCTCTGAATGCTCGTACACATTTGCCCTTCTACCTGGAATGTTCTACCTGATGTAGCCCTGTTCTTCAACAAACTCACACACATGCTTCAAGGATAAGCCCTGGGATAGGGAAATACCTGTGGTAAAGAACACAGGCTTCAGTGCTGAAACCTACCTCAATCCCTCAGTCTCCTGCCTGCATCCCCCTCAACCATGGCACCCAGCACCTCTGTAAAAAGGCATTTTAATCATTTGTTTGCCTGGTTATGTGGTTCTGGGATGGAACCCAGGGCTTCATGCATGCTACGCAAGCACCCTATCAACTACGCTATATCCCCAACCCTAGTGAGTAGTCTTGATTTGTTTGTTTGGAAGGAGGGTCTCACTTTAGCCCAAGCTATCCTCAAACTCACAGCAATCTCCCTACCTCAGGCTTCCAGTTACTGGGAATAAAGGCGTGTGCCAACACACCAGACTTTAAAGGGACATTTTCAAGGGTGCTGCTGTGAGGTTTAAATGAGGTTTTCAAGGAGCTATCTGTTCTGTGATGTTCTCTTCCATCCGATACTCATTTCCTTAAGAAGACATGATTGGCTGGTTCTCCTTGTTACTCACAGGACATTCTGAATATAGTTCTACAGCTATCCCTTTAAGTAACATGCTTATTTCATTAATCATAATGACAATCAACCAAGTATTCAGTACTTATTCTATGCAGGGCAGGTCTGCCAGCCCCCTATTTCTGACACATTAAGATTTTTATCAACTAACATTATATTGCATTTGATAAAGAGATAGGATTATATATGAAGGCTTCTACAATAAATTTCATCATCTATTTTAAGTAGTTGCCCTCTCCTACTTATAAAGTAGTTAAATATAAAAAAAATAACCAGGATAGCTTTGTGTAGTTGAAATATTCATAAACCTGTGTATTCCGGGTAAAATTCGGATCTGGGTTGCTAGTATCACTCCATCCATTTATAATTTGAAGACACAATGGCTTCATACCACCTGAACTCTGGATGGGTCAAAAGTGGTATCATCAGTATGTTTGTGTTCAGAGCATTTCATGAACTATACGATGTCGGTAGGTCATTAATAAAAACTGAAGAAAGCGAAAAAAAAGCCCATAATTAGCTCCTAAGGTAACTTTGAATGTAACATTTTCACCTCAGATTCAACACCATTAAACCAAATGGCTGGGGTTTGCGCACTAATGCATCCCGAGAACCACCCCACTGTAGTTAAACTCTGCCAACGTGAGAAACACTCAAATAGCAGTATGTTGTGATTCCTCGAACCAAAGGGCAGAGACGAATCAATAGAGATATTTGTTGCATTAAAAAATCATAATGAGCAAACGGAACAATATCACCAAGGTCACCTTGAGAAGAGCGTAGAGGTGTTTTTAAACCTACCACTGAAAACAAGGTCAAGACTACCGTAAGCCTGGAGTTGAAAGCTCATTTCGTTTATAGCAGATATAGGAAAAACTAAAATGAGAAAAATAACTAATCATTGGAAGAAAATTATTTCTCAAGGTGGAATGTTATCTGGTCTTTTAAGATAGCTCGTTACCCGAGATGTGATGCATGATCAGGCACCAGCCTATGATGTGGTCAGTAGGGCCGTCACAAGAGCAAGTTCTAAGGACAGAATCCAGGATGCAGGTGCTGTGCTCTGAGTGTGACATGTCCCCCTCAGGCTCACGCGTTTGAACACTTCGTCCCCAGCAGGTGCTTCTGTTTGGGAAGGAACCTTTAGAAGGTGGAGCCTTGTTGAAAGTACTGAGTCACTGCAAGTGAGCATCGAGTTTAATGGGTCTTCTCTGCTTCCTGTCCACCATCTCCTGTTCTGCAGAGGTCTAGAGAAGTGAGGAGTCCAGGGCACACACCTCTGCCCAAAAGGAGCTATCTGCTGAGAAGCCTTATCCAACCCCTCAAACCATAAACAGAATAAATAAATCCTTCCTCCCTTCATTGTGTTATTAGGTATTTGGTCATAGGAACTTAAAAAGTAACTAAAACACAAAGTCAGTGAATCAGTATATATTTACTTTGAAAATCATGAAGGAATCTATTGGTCAAAAGGCAGACAAAAGAATAAAGGATCTAACCTAGTCTAATTCTTTCCATATTTTAACGGTGCTTTGTTATTTTTCTTTGAGCAAATCGCAGTGCTAGGGGAAGTTTGCACTTTTATATGAATTTGTTCAAGCCCTGTGCATAATATGTTTGCAGTAGCAAGTTATTTATTAATAATCACCTTGGTGCTTATTCAAACAAGTGTTGATGTGCCCTTAAATTGGTGCTTTAAGCATTGAGGAATAGTGATCATATTTTCTTCAGTGATTAAAATCTAAAACCATGTACCTAACTGCTACATTTATGATTCAGTCCAGCTTCTCATCAGTCCCTTCTTTTATAATATTCTTACCTTAGAACATTAATGGAGTAAAGAATCAGTTAACTTGCTTCTTGTTTTGACTGATTTAAGTATTTTTAAAATAATATATAACCACTGACACACTTGATCCAATACTTAACGCTATACCCCAAAATCACTATATGGAAAGTAACTTAATCATAACCCAAATAAACCTCTTTTAAAAACCAGAAGATTAAAGTTACATTTGTTGAGGACTCTAGATGTTAAATTTTCAGGGAGAGGACACAAATAGATTAATGCATATCTTCTCCAATGTGAGATTATCCTTTTTTTAAAAAAATATTTTATTTATTCATTTTCAAGCAGAGAGAGAGAGAGAGAGAGAGAGAGAGAGAGAGAGAGAGAGAGAACCAGGGCCACCACCTTGTGGGTCTGGCTTATGTGGGTCCTGGGGAATTGAACCCTGGGCCTTAGGCACTGGAGGCAAGTGCCTTAACCACTGAGCCATCTCTCCAGCCCCAGAGAGATTATCCTTTTTTATAACATTGTAATAAACTGCTTTATGCTTTAGCAAGATAAGACAAAAATAATTTTCTACATAAAATAATTTGTATAATGCAGTTATTGTGAGCTGTTTAAGCAATAAGTCCCTAAAAATCATCCTTTTGTTCAAAATACATGTAGGCATACTTCTCTCAACTATTTTACCTTGGATACCATTAGATAGCTAGTTAATGTTCACATTGGAACTCATATCCTTGACCATCCCCAAACAAAAAACATTAAAAGCATTGCTAGAAGAATACATGACCTTTTATGAGAAGAGTGTTATAAATGTTATGAATTATCCAAACAATGGTGACAGAGAAATATTACAATTCCAGTGTATGACATGAGTTCTGGTAGCCATCAGAGGCAGCTCTGAGATATTGGGATGCCTCACCTCCTAGCTCAACTCAGAGCAGGGAAGTTTATTTGTGTGTGTGTGTGTGTGTGTGTGTGTGTGTGTGATTCCACCACCCAGGGTCACCGGACACTTTCCGAATTACTGATTGTTTTTGGTGGAGCCTGATTGAGAAGGGAAACCTTTCATTAGGATCAGTTCCAGAGGGTGCAAGAACAGAAAGAGAAACAGGTGACCATATTCCAGCATGGTAAGCAAAGGTGACACATGATCATATTCCAGCATGGTAAACAAAGGCGACACTCAGGCTGACCTGCTAAGCACACCTGTGGACACAGAGTATCCAAGTTACTGAAACTAATACCTCTTAAGAAACAGACTCCCTCCCTGCTCCATATCTGAAAGACTGAGGTCACCAAACAGTGGTGACTCTTAGGGACTAGGGACACTATTGACTACCTAATAAAGGCTGCAGACACCTACTCCTCAACAACTATAAATAGACCAAGTTCTGCACACTGTCTCGTGAGCTCAGACCTGCCTGCTTTAGCCCATGTACTATCCATTAGAATTGGCAACATTTGAAAATTTTTATTTTCAAAACGAGCTCATATTTTGAACTGACATGGCACTTGAAGGAAAATCTCAATATGCGCTGGCTTTTATCCATAAGGTTTCCATCATGCCTTCATTCTGCAATCTTTGTGAAATAAGAGAATGATGACCAGGGGTGTTTTGCTCAGGTATCTACAAATGGTGGTACCCCAGCACTGTCCTATGGACGTGACCTTCTTTGTATATCTCCTTTCCCACCCTAAATTCATAACCTTGCTGAAATTTGAAGAATTAAGAGTGGGAGAAAGGTGGAATTTGGTATATTTCCCTTAATGTATGAAGTCTTAGGGACAGGAAGAGATTCTCAAAGATGTTTAAAGTACAAGCAGGCTACCTTAAAAAAGAGATTTAAAAGCAACAGGTTATACTGAAATCTAGATCTAGGACTATTCGTGCACGTCTGAGCATTAACATATTAACATAACCCATAGGTGGACACATGAATTCAATCGGAGGCAGCTTGGGATGAGTGCTGAGCTCTGAAAGTGACAAGCAGGAATGTCCTTGGGCTTGCTGCAATCTTCCCTGGAGATCAGAGGGAAAACTGGACTTCTGATCTCTTACTTAACCTGTTCATCCATAAACTACCTGAGCCCCTCCCGGGAGAAAGGGCTCACTTCTAGAATTCATATCTAATCCTACTGTGGTTGGTCAAGTTTAAGACCCCAGAACTTGGCATCATGGACCAATCAGCTGTCTCTCTGGCAAACCTGACTGAGCCAGAAGGTATAAATGCATATACCAGGGGAGGACATGGTCTCTCTTTGGCCTGTCTGCTCCAACTCCTGAACTCCAAGTTCTGGGGTGTTGGTATTGCTTAAGGAGGGCACGGAGGAAAAGGGTTAAGAGGGTGTTGAAGAATGAGGTCAGAAACCCCAGTGGCTAACCCAGTAGGCATTTCCCTATCTCCACCCTCAACTCTGAGACTCCCAACCCCCCCAAAGCATGCCACATAGACCCAGGTTCGCACCCCACCTGTGCCTAGAAGATGGCAGTTCCTCTACCCCCACCATTTGATACGTGCCCAAGCTCACGTCCACATGCAAAGCAGGGATTCACAGGTTACTGATTTCTGCCAATCCTCATTGCCCATTTCTTTCTCTCCCTCCTCCTCAATTTCTATTTAACCCACGATGCTGCTACAATAAAATGGGATTATTTGTCATGGGATTACTTGTCATGCTTTTTCCCCTGGGTCTATGCCCGTTATTCTCTCTGGAGAGATGAGCTGAACACACACAGAGCTGTAACACTTCCTCAGGCTCTCAGGCCCAGAGACATGCCTTCATGGGTGCCCAGTTTCGGGTCCCCCCCACCGGAGCCATCGCAGCAGTGCCAGCCTCCTCTCTCCCCCTGGTCCCCTCCGTGCCTCTGCCATGGAGTGTTCCTGCACCCCAGTGCCAGCCTCAGCAGCGCCCCAGCAGCTGCCCACAGAGCTGTGACACAGAAAGGTCCCTGGAGTGGTCAGAACCCCGGTGCTAGCTGGCTGGATGCACCTCTCCTGGCAGCCCAGCCCGTGGGCCTTGGGGCCAACAGCAGGAGTGCTCTTCGCTCCTTGCAGTGTGAGTCCAGCAGACCCATTCTCGATATCTTTCTTTTTATTAAAACAACACTGGGGGAGTTTCTCTCATCTCCGCACTGGGCCAAAATGAGGAAAGAAAATCGCTGACCACTACTCCCATGCGGGCTATACCCCACCTCGCCTCCCTCATGGTGGGAGCTCTCTACACCTTCATTCCTTTCCTCTATAACTCCTTTTTCATGGTCCTTTCAGGACTACCACCTGGGTGTATCCATTTTCCTTCCCTTGGTTTTATACTTCCCTCAATAAACTTAATTTAATAATGATCTCGCTCAGTCTTATTTTAACCAATTCTTTGGTTAATAGCAGGCACAAACTCAGGGTTTGGGGTTTGAGGACTCCTTCCTGAACCCCATTACCCCGTATCAAAATCGTCGACCAACAACTTCTAGTGAAGGCCCCTGTACCATATATTGTGATTACAAAAGGAATCAATAACACTAACGCCAGAGGAACAATATGCGACTAGGTAGACACATCATCACTTTCTCTGTATCTACAGTTACAAAAATTGTTATTTAAATTCAACAGGGCATAACCCATACACTCAAGGAGTCAGGGGTATTTAAACCTTCCTACTAGTAACCCCTCGGTTTAAGAAATTTCTCATGACCCCAGATATGTAAGTATATATAACAGGCATGTGAAGTAAACACTTGCTGACAATAAATCACAAAGAAATTTATTTTAAAGCCACTCATTGTAAACACCTCATTTTACCATTTACTAAAGATGAAAGCAAATTTGCATCCTAATTAGATAGAGGTGCTTGTCTAACACATTCCAAAGATATATGTGATACTTACCTGTAATGAATGACAATAGGGAAATAGAAAACGTCTTTTGTTTTCTATAAGCAAACCATTATGTTTCCATAAAAGCAGAAAAGCTTGAATTTGCAGAAAACCGCTATAATTCATAAAATGCAGTCCTCTGAGCCCAGGGTTTCAGATGGCCTTCGTTGGCTCACAGGGGCACAGAGCAAAGAGCACGTATGTGTTCAGAACCAGGACTGTGGGGAACGTGTGCAAAGCCGCACAGGTGAGGGTGGTGAGCAGGAACACCTTAGGTTCTTAGGCTTTGACTTCTGAACTGATGTTTAGTCACGGTGCATTCCGATACCAAACTAGTGAGGCATTTAACACGGATCACAGGAGGGTGTGTAAACTCCAGAGAAGTCAGGCGATGTGCTGTGGGAATCAGGGAAAGAGGCAGTGCTGAGGGAAACGGGGAAGCAATGTGGCTTCCAACCCATGCAAAGCACCATGTGTCGCATGTTTGGGTAGCTGATCATTGAATGATCATTGGAACAAAGATGACATGTGGAAGTTTGTGAAAGAGCTGAGGCCGGGAAAGAACCTGAGTTGTGGGGTGCTGAACTAAGGAGCCAGGAGTGGGAGTCATTCAAAGACTGCACAGCAAATGTTTCTGTTAGCTCTCTGGCTTTCATTCAGCCACTGACATTTGGGGGCTGTGTTTTTTCTTCCCTGCAAAGTAAATGAAAGTGTCATGTCCTCAGTTGTTCGGGTCTCTTCCAACCTCATTTGTTTTTTTCCCACATGATTCCATTTTTCAGGTGCCAAGAATGACCAAAATGAATGAAAGTTTCAAAAAGTTCCAGTAACCAAATATTATTATGCAGAGACCTTTGT